>JAHHUM010002759.1:0-27992 GCA_036173005.1 Crenichthys baileyi | reverse complement strand
CAACATCAACAATTATTAATGTCTAATGCATTTGATTGTGATCTAATATACAGTGAATGTACACTGGTATCACAAACCTCAGAGGGCTTCATTCTCTAAAGGCCATGTTTAACATCTTGATGAGGGGTTTTCTATTGATGCAAATGTGCAGATTAATCAACAGATAATGTTAGCTATAAAGCTATATGCTGGTATTGTGCACAAAAATAAAACCCAGCTAAATCTGACAGCGTGACCAAATCTATCAGTAAACTGTTGTTGTGTAACATGGCTGCTGTGAAAGGTTTTCCACTCCTTGATTTATACTTGGCTTGCTGTTGATATCTGTGACATGATGGCACATAACTCAGCACTGATACAATCTAGTGTTGGCTGCTGTGAAGAGCAGATATGCTAATAAATTGTATGATGTATTGCAGTAAACCTGACTTAAGACATAAAAAGGTGATATTTTGAAGATTAGTTATGTACTCAACACAGTGTTACAGTTGTGCTTTTGTTTTTACACTGTTTGATCAAAGCTTTGGCATCATTTTCAACTATAATTCATTTGAATTATTTTCAGTATCTTTCTTGAATTCCATCTTGAGTCTAAATAATAAGTATCTGTTTTAAATAAAGTATTGGTCACTAACATGAATTAAATAAACAAAGTCTCAAAGCAGATATATAACCTGTTCTGAAATGCACTGGGTATAAGATATTGTCATCACTCCCAGCCTTAAATACATGATTCAGGAATTGGTAAAAAAAACAGTGCTCTTAAGTAAAGTGGCTGAGAGAGATCTTTACCTACTGTGAATTTAAAACCGTTACCATGTAGACACAAAATGTAAATTAATATTTGATCAAATTTTGACATAAACCTTTCGCAAAACAAATTCTCACAATCCACACATACTGTGCAACTTTTAGCTCTTTTACCTTTGGTTATAATGCCTAACAGTGTGTTGATGTGTTTCCTCTGACTTAGAGTGAAAAATGGAGTAATGACGAAAATTCAATCTGGGAGAGTCACCTACTCCTCCAGCTTCATCCAATGGTTTCTCCGTGCGTCTCCGCTCCAACCAATCAGCATTAAGTCTGCAGTAATACTCAGCCAATGATCCTTCAAGGCTCCGCATTTAAAGTCTCCCATTCATGGATCTCCCAGCTGTCAGCCGAGCTTCGACCCTACTCCATCCCATCACCTCCATCGGATTCTCAGTTCCATTACCATCAGGCCTCCTCTCCACCACCAGTACCAAATCCGGGGTGAAGACAATTCTAATTCTAATTCTAAGACGTTCATCAAGTTCATGCATTATCAACATTCATGTCTTCCTCTGGGGTCTGAGCACCAAACGAATAAACATCCATTGTCTAACTTCTCTAATCGCATTTTGTGTTTCTTATTGTGAGTCTTTGCAGGATTGAATTACCACATAATATGATCCAAAATTACAACAGTCTTTACTTGAAGCACATAATATATCAGTTACCACACTCAGGCCTGCTTACTACCAGACCTGTAGAAGCAGGAAATCCCTTAAATAGAACCTGTATCTCAACATAAAAAAAGGGTAAAATATTTCAAAAGAAACTCAGCATTTCATGATCTGAAGAAACTCAACAACAGATGAGAAACAAAGGCATTTCTGAGGCATTTGGGCACCAGCAAACTACAGGGAGAGCCTTAATCCACAAATGGAGAAAACATTGTACAGTAGAAAGGCCTTCCAGTAGTGTAGGAAAATAAATTAATCCTCTTTTTGCAAATATTTAATGTTTTCATTTATTTTAAAACATGAAAATATAAATAAAATTGTGTTTTGTTAAAAATTACAGTTTTAAAAACTTTTACCATATTTTCTTAAAAATTACAAGTCGTCTTTTCTCAAAATGTCAGGTAACATTTGTTGCTCTAAACAAGTTTATTTATCTGGATTGAGGGTAAAAATTATTTCAAGGTTTGATTTAAAGGTTGCAGCCCCCCAATTAGTGCATTTAGTGTTTCTGTGTTGCTGTATTTTCTGTGTTCCTCTCAGAGCAAACTGCCTGTCAGCTGTAACTTCAGCCCAGCAGACATGTACTCAGCAGATATTGTAAGCCTGCTTGTCCGGCTCTAGGGATTTGACTATTGTGCCGTCTCCATGTCCCTGTAGAGCAGGCTCGGAAATTGTGTGTGAGCCTGATTCCCTGCAGAGACTTAGAGTGCACAGCCTGCAAAGCAACACCAACACTTCAGAGTGTGGAGGCTCTTTTATCGAGTTTTAGACTGTAAAAAGATTAAAAAAGATCAATTTGTATTTATAAAAACATTCCCTTTCTGGTCAGTGAATTAGCCAGGGTTGTTCTTGGATCTGTTCAAACTGAATATGTCAGTTTTTTCTGGACATCGTTCAGTCCATGGCTCAGTTGTCTGGCAGAGAAAAACATTAGGGCCTTCTGCCCATGCTTTTGACTCTCATCTGTGCCAGGGCAGATAGCACGGAACCCACAGGATTTGCACTGTTTGGTTAAACTGCCAACATCCACACAGATAATTCCCAGTGACCAGTTTGACATGGATGCTACCCCAGACCCCAGCATGCTGCAGCACAAAGAGAAAGCATTTTCATCAACAGAGTGGCATCCTGCTGCTACAAACTGTGCTTTAACTATCCAATACGTGACATAATTAAAATATTATCTCATGGGAAAATCATTAGAAATACCTTCCTGAAGGAGCAGAAAATGATTTCCTTAACAATATTGAAGAGATAAAGTAAGTGTATGGAAGAAGAAAATGCCGCCAATACCACATGCTTTCCCCTGGAAGATAATGACTGAGAACCTCATCAGTTCTGCTACATCCATATCTCGCCTGCCAGACTGCCAGATAACTGTGTTTCTTAACAAATCCCCCGTGCCATGTATTGCACTCTAAATCCCCCCTTTACGCTGTTCAGTTTTCTCCTGCCATGACCAAATTTAATTCTTATGCTGGAGATTTGCCCGGGGTGACTTTAGAAAGTGCAAACATCCTGGACCATCGGTCCTCACTTGCTTTATGTAAGAATAGCAGCTCAGACTGTGTTACGTAGAAATGAAATAATCTAGAAAATGAAACATTCACAGTCAAAGCTCAACTGGTTTTATATTTTTTTAAACGATGAAAAAAATATACAGCACCCTTAACACTTATTGGTACTCCTAAGAAATTCTCCAAAATAATTTAAATTTCTTGCATTTGTTCCCTTTTTAAGTTGATTAGATATTTTTGGAAATGTTTCATTTGTAATCCACGACTCCCTGTTTCCCTAAAAAATATCACTTAACACAAGAGAACATTCCTTTATCCACTGGCAACAAGGCTGGACAAAGAGCCACATTTAGATGGCAAGAGAGGTAACATTTGCTTGTAGTAATAAAGGATGGTTTTATTTTTACATTTGTTTACACAGCTTTACTATGGGTGCCAATAAGTGCAAAGGATGCTACATATTTATATGGCTTGAAGGTTATTTTATAATCTGCCCTTACAAATGACTTTGTGTATTCGTTATTATATCCAGCAGTTGCTGATGTGGAGGAAAATCCACTCATGCTGCAGCTTTGTGCGTCATCTTTAAGTATATAACACTCAGAGCTCTGCTGCTCATAAGGTTGCTTTGGAGCACTGAATGACAGATTGTCAATTCAGAGTCTGAAGGTGCAGAAAAAAGACTTCTCTTTTGAAAGAATAAAAAAGAAGCTAGGAGAGGTCACGTTAGGAAATGGCAGTGATCTAAGGCATATAGGTGAGACATATCAGAGGAACTGTCTGGACTCTAGAGACTTTTAAAGTTAAGTTTCCTTTCCTTTTGGGCTCTTTCCAAAGGCAGCATCTCTTTGTTGATGATGACTCTGAGTTCATCTCTGTAAAGCCGAATTTGTCAGCCAGTGACCGTCATCACCCCTGTTTGTGCAGCTTTTGCCTCAGCACTGTCAGGTCAGCCGAGCCAGGAGCTCTCACAGAATCACAAACTAATTACTTTATCTGAGCCTTTTGTCTAAAGGGTCAGAAATTGAGTTTGCTCATCGGGCGAGAGAGGGAATTATAAACTGAAAGGGATAGGGGAAGAAAAATTCAATTTGTGCACAAGCCTTGTCAGAAGCGCTTACTTGGGTGGCTGTTAGGTGTTCAGATTAGAAGAGGGAGAGAAAGGGAGATAACGGCATTACAACACCAACAAACACTATATTGTCCAAAGGGCTACAGGCGACTTGACTAATCTAATGCTTGACACAGACGTGTCTGAACCACTCAAACTTACTTCTGACAGAAATTGATGTTAACAGCAGTCTATTCAGCTGCCACCAAGTCTCTGACTTTCCTCAGCCTGCAAACAGGCAAAAACTTACAACTTAATGACACAAAAAAAAACAAGAAAACTAACTTAAATGTGGCTCTGTCTTCCAGAAACACATCCCACCAGCTTTATTAAGGGGACATTTTTTTTTTCGATTTTTTAAAATCCTTGCATAACAAGTCCCAGGAGCCTGGGCTGATGGACTATGCAACATGTCGCTCAGTTTGTAGTCATTTTCCACATTCCAGCGAGAGACATCAGACATTTGCTATTGGGAAATAATATGCCCCACGGGGACTGTTTTTGGGATGATAAGAGCATGTTTCCCCCCCAGATTCTTTTTAGGGAAAAGACAGGAGCGAAACTTCACTACATTTAACTTTTTACCAAAAAAAACCCATTTGTTCAAAACCTGAAGAGTTCACAACGCTAGCTAAGAAACTAAAAAATTTCAGACAAATTTTTGGGGAACGAAAAGGATCCAGAAAATATATATAATGTAAAATGTACACATAAAAAATGCAATTCAAAGGTATTAAAGTGTAGTTTTAGATCATAAACCCCATCTAGGCCAGCTTTTCTGTTACCAGTCCTGATTGTGAATATGACAAAGACAGTTCCATCCACAGTTACTGGCAATGTCAAAGTTTGAAAAAAAGTGTGGAAACCCTGACAGTTAAAAAAAAAAATAAGTGAATTGAAAATTTTATCTATATTTTACTTTTTTACTTTATCTGATGCAAAAAAAAGGTGACTTTTGTGGAAAAGGATCCTTATGTCCACTGTTAAGTACACTGAATGTAAAGATGCTGTGGAGCTCTGTCTCTTCTAAAGACCCTGGGAACCTTGTTCAGGATAGTTTAAGTCAATGGCCTCTGGAAGAAAACTGAAAATAAATCTTAATAGGCATATCCATATGGCCACATCGATACAGAAATGGTTCAGCAGACACAAAATCAAGCTTCTTCAATGGAAATATATACAAACCCTTTTGGATATGTGTAGTCTGAGCTGAAGGAACAAAGAGAATAAGAGAAGACCCAGGACCATCTAGAGCAGCGGTGTGCAACCTTTACAATCCAAAGAGCCATTTTTGACGTCAGTCCAGCTAAGTAAAACTCTTTGAGAAAAGACAACTTAGAATTTTTGATAAATATTTAGAAAAAGTGTCATTTTTAAACAAACCACCATTTCAATTCTGTCTTTTGGTTTTACGATAATAAAACAAAACTTCTGCAAAAATGGGATTGATATCTTTTCTTCTATGTGATGTTGATATTTGTGGAAAATGGTGTAAAAATAAAAAAGCACGTTGTTTCCAAGAATGACAAGAATAATAGATCAAAACAATTACAGGTACCTTCAATGCAATTATAACATAAAAATGAAAACTGGTAAAACCTGCTTTTTTATTACATCTGTTTAGAAACATCAGTTGGTTCTTTTTCATTTTAATTTTGCAGCTCCTGAGCCTTGGCTTGCAGACCCCTGATCTAGAGAGATTCCTCTCTCTGTATTTGAAGCAATGATTGAAAATATTACAGAGGAAACGACATAAACAAAATATTAATTTGTTTTGGGGCATTTTAACATGCGTTTACCAGGGAGGCAAAATAATGTAAAGAGTGCTGGATGCACAAATGGTATGGTCTTTCGTTTTTTTTTTTTTGTTTTTTCTTTTGAGACAGGTTGGGTCTTGGATGCTCCCTCCCTGTTTAGCTTAGGCCCCCCTAATTATGGGGGCCTTTTTTCCCCCAAACCCACCCTCCTCCAGTTTTTGGAAACTCTGCCCGTGGTGTATTTTGGGGTTTTCCCCCCGTGCCCGGGGGCGGGGGGGCTTTTTGTTTTTCGTTTTTAATGAATGTTAAACTAATCCCGCGCCAATTCTTTCATGTTTTACCCAACAGGAGGTCTTTTTTTGGAGGGCAAGGCGGGGCCCCATTGCATAATGATGAGCTTTCAGCTTCCACAACCTGTCCAAATACCTGCTCAAAACCATCATTTCCAGTCAGAGATCTGGGAAAGAATAGCAGTTCTGTTGAAATTACCACATCAAAGACCAGGGCAGCCACAGGATTTCTAAAAATGAAAGAACTTTGGAACCACAAGCGGATTTTCTGGACTGAGCTGCCCACCAAACTGAATTAGATTCTGGGTTTCTTTGTGACCATGGGTGAACTGTACAGAAAGAAAACTTCAGTGTAGTGGTCTTCCACTCAGACCTTTGTGGTATAAAAAAGGTCATTTCTCTTTAATAAGCACGTAACAGCTTGCTGGAGATTGTCCAAAAGGCCCCCAAACTGCTCAGGGGGAAAAAAAAAAATCCTCTGATCTCATGAAGTGACTGAATTATTTGAGAAAACTTCTCAGCCATATAAGTGGAGAGAGCCAGGCCTTGGAAACCCTTTTTTCATAATTAAAATGATTTTAGTTTTTCATTCCTTAAATAAGGCTCAGGACTGTGGGGTCAAGTGGTGCCGAAATATAATATAAAACAAAAAAACATAAGCTAAAAAATAAGTAGCCCCACTTTAACGTTCCCCTTTTGTAAAATCCCTTTGCTCCAAGGTTTTGGGTCTGGCTACTGAGATGACATGGAATAAGGTTCATTTTGGGTCTATTGAACCATTTCTATTTTGACTTGGCCATTCGCTTTGGATCCTTTGGATCATGCTGAAAGAACCTATGATGTCCCATTTTCAGTTTTCTAGCAGATGCCACCAGATTTTTATTTAAAAAAGTTTGGTATCCGGAATTTTGATCCCATGCACTTTGGGGAAGTTTTCCCGGTCTTTGGAAGGGAAAACAAACCCCCACAGCTCCCGTCCCGCCTTACATAACCTTTTGGGCATGGGGTCCCTTTTCCGTGCCATCCTTTTTTTTTTAAACCCCAACTCAGCTGGAGTGTTTTTTTTTGCTGAAACGTCAGTCTGATCTCAATGCCCACAGATAACATTTTTTAAACCCCCGGGTAGAGTTCAGCAAACACCTCCTGTTTACTTTGGGGCAGAAAAGGCTTATTTCTGACATCCTTCCCAAACAACCCTGTGGCATGTGAATTGAGTCTGATAGATGTCATGGTTTATAACTATTTGCTACCGCCCTTTAACAGCGAGCTTTGAGTATGTTTTTACCTCATTGTATGTTTTGTATGTGTTTACCTCATTTACCATTATCCTTACTGTGTGGTGGAAGATAAAGTTGGTTTTTGATCCTGCCTTGTTTGTCACAGTTTCAGTTGCTTTAATCCGTCTAATGTTTGCTCTAACTGTAGATATGGGCAAGTTAAACACATCTAACATACTTAAATTGCATGTTCTGCAGTTCCTCCCGTTTTGAAGTGTGCCTAAGAGAAATGCTTCGGTCTGTCAAATTTTTTAAAACAGAACTTTAATTAAAAAACAAATTAAAAATTCCTAGACATTTTACCATCTTAAACTAGATTACAAAATCTTTCAGATATATTTAATATATAGGAAATGATAGGGCTGCCAATAAATGGAACAAGCGATTTTGTTGACATTTTGTTGTCAATGAGGTTTTTTTTTCCCAGCTGAAAAAAAATTGCTCAAAATAAACATTGGATTTTTCTGAAAAATATGAGTAATATGGTGCTGCTGCCATATAAGAATAGCTTATTTTTGTTTGGGCTTTTTTACACATCATTACCAGGAGATGTCAAACTGTTTGAATAAATGTTTTATATAGTACTTTGGGTCTTTGTGTGCAAGTTTCAATCAAAAATAAAGTTAATGGGTGCGGCGCTGGTGGGGTAGGGGTTGGGTGCGCAACCATGTATAGAGGCTGTGGTCCTCGATGTGGCTGTCCCGGGTTTGAGTTCCAGACCCGGCGACCTTTCCCGCATGTCTGTCCATCTTTTCTGTCTGCCTACTGTCGAAAAATGGAAAATAAAGGCCTTTAGTGCCTAAAAAATATCTTAAAAAACATATAAAGGTCATATTTAGTTTTTTGTCATTCTTCATTTTTTCTTTTCTTTCCTCTTGCTGTTCACTGTTTTTCCAATCTACCGGGGGAAAATATTTTAGAAATAAATATATTCCATGTCAAAATCCACAGGAGTACAACTAGGTATTTTCACTTCTACACTAAAAAAAATCTGGTTGGTCCACTTTATCCAAGTTACCTGAAATAGCTCTTTGCTCTGCCTAATGAATATTTAAAATGAGAATTACTCTGGACAATACTGA
The DNA here is from genome assembly GCA_036173005.1 of Crenichthys baileyi. Lineage (NCBI taxonomy): Eukaryota > Metazoa > Chordata > Actinopteri > Cyprinodontiformes > Goodeidae > Crenichthys > Crenichthys baileyi. The sequence continues at coordinate 19,471 of JAHHUM010002759.1, read as the reverse complement.
TATGCCTTTATCATGAATAATGAAGCAGTTTATTCCAGCAGCATTTCCTCTGACACATATTAGTTTTTTCTGGGGATCCTTGGAATTATGTTTCTTTTAAATTACCCCGTAGGATGAAAACCCCCTGTTTTAAAAGGTAGAAAAAAGGCTCACTCTCTACTGAGGGTGGCAAAGATGTAAAACTATTCCACGATTATTTTGAGGTTGAGACGGGCACAGGGAAATAGAATATGCCAGAACTTTGTCGGCTGTCACACTGTTCCTAATGTTACCACATACACTGATATGTACCTAAAAATATTTTAAGTGGGTCTAAATATGCACAAATTCGGCATTCACCGAAGCATCAACACCTGTCTTGTATGTACGCATCGCTTATGATGTGACTTTGTTTCAAATATTGTATCACAGTGTTGTCTCTATCCATACTCAGTGATCACCTGACCATCTTGAGCTGTAAGTTCAATGCTCTGCTTACAGTCTCTGAGCATCCATAAGGAGTCATAAAATATTATAAAAAATATATTAAAAAGTATAAATAAATCTGAAATAATCACTAGGTTAAACTGGCCTGCTCTGTCAACTAATCCAAGCATTTAGCATGAAAAGGTCATTGAATCTTCCTTAGCGCAGATAGAGCATCTGCATATTGTGCCATCAGATTAAGTAATATTATAACTGATTCATTGCTAGTCATTGTTAAGATATGTATTTGCAGCCAAATGGATATAACCTGAGTTATTGGCACAATTTCATAAAGCAGCGCTGAAGACTTTTGAGCCTTTCCCCTCTCTTGCAGCAGCTAGCAACTCAAGACTGATGGCAAAAACAGTGAACTGGTGCTGTAAGTTTAAAGCTCCTGTAACATGGAAAAAAAACGTCTTCGAGACCCTCTTTTTTCAAAAAGGCAAAAAGCCAAAGAATTGTTATGTGCATGTTGTCTAAGAGGTAGACAAACAGGGAAAGCCAAAGGATGTCAATGAGCTCTGATGCCTGCTGTGCTATAGAGTGGGGCTAGGTCATTAAAGCTCATAAAATATTGTTATCTGTTTAATATTAGTAACTAAAAATATTTAATATTAGTAACTAAAAATATTTAATATTAGTAACTAAAAATATTTACGCGCCATGACTAATAATACAATATGTTACAGTAAAATATGCGTTTGAAAGAAAGTGTCATTCATTTAAACGTCACATTCATTATGGTGCCACGGATTGCAGCCTCTGTACTTTGCTGTCTTCTACTTTGTGTGCTTTTGTTTGTTTATTCTGCTGTCAGCCAACATTCTGTGGCAACTTTTTCTAGAAAAGAACTCCTGAACATCAGTCAGTCATCTCCAGGCATTATTCTCTATTTTCCATCAACCCAAACTTTACTGAGAACTTGGTTGGTAGCGTAGTGGCTTCATTCGGGATTTATGGGAGAGGTAAATGGGCAGGAACACTTGAAGATTCAGCAATGGGGACTCCGCACACCTATGTTATCAATCCACCTGACTAATGTCCGCTGCTGCTTCTCAACTACAACAACTCAGACTTCCACAGATCTGCCACCCTTAGTTTCACCAAAACCTGGCTTGGTGAGCACACCCTGTACTACACACTCCAGATGCCTGGCTTCCGGCTGTTTTGAGCGGACTGCTGCGTGGAGCCCTCAAGCAAAAAAAGAGCAGGTGCAGTCTGCTTTTATATAATCGAAGGTTGGTGTACTGATGTCACAATGTTACAGAAGACCCGTAGCCCTCATCTGGAGTCATTTTCTAGACTGTACACCGTTTTATTCACTGAGGGAGTTCTCCTAATTTCTTTTGGCCAGTGTTTACATCCCACCACAAGTCTGCCATCAGAAGCTGAAAAACAGCGCACTGAGCTTATAACAGATGTGGTGGAGAAAAAAAAAAAACACCTAGACTCTCTTATCATTGTTCTTGGGGATTTTATCAGTGCAAACCTCGCCAATAAACTTCCAAAATACAGAGAGCAAATTAAATGTCCCACTAGGGATAAAAATACACTGGACCACTGTTACATAGCATTAAAAGATGCACACTGTGTTTTTACCAGGGCTGCAATGGGACTTTCGGATCACTATCTGCTTCATCTCATTTCAACCTATGGGCAGAAATTAAAAACTCTGTGGCCTAACCTTCACTCAGATCTTCAACAAGTCTCTGGAGCTGTTTGAGGTTCCCCCATGCTTCACACACTCTGATATCATCCCAGTACTCAAGAAACAGACCATCAAGGGGTGAAATGACTACAGGCTTTAAAAGACTCCCTGACACCTTTGGTCATAAAATCCCTTAAGCTGCTGGTGTTGAAGCATCTGAAGGACATCATGGGCATCCTGCTGGACCCCCTGAGGTTAGCTAATTGAGCAAAGAGGTCACCAGATGATGCTGTCAATATGGGACTACATTTTATCCTGCGCCACCTCGACCACCAAGGGACATATACCAAGATCCTGCTTGTGGACTTCAACTTGGGCTTCGGCATGATCAATCCAGACATCCTCCAGCAGAAGGTCTCCTAGATCACAGCACCTCCACCTGTCAGTGAAGTACCAGCTTCCTGACTGACCAACAGCAGCAGGTGAAACTGGGGAGCATCTTCATCCCCACAAGAACCACCAGCACCACCAGCCACTCTGGTCATTGTGGGCCTTGATGACAGCATTTTAGTATTCTTATGACATTGCTGTGGAGTTCGCTGGCACCGCTAAGCAGCCATCGACAGAGTTGCTCTAATGAAGCAACCAGTGAGGCTAACCCCTAGCCAATCGGTGACCAACAGTCTTCTGACATCCAATTTTTAACTCAACTCAGCTCTTTTGTAAGCCTGGCCAAGTATTTTCTGAAGAAAATGCTTGTACTAAGTAACAGTTGCTAATAGAAAACCCTAAGAACTGAGTTAAGTCGGGCCGCACTGAGTTGATACTAGTGCAAAGGGACTAGAAACTAGTTAGTTACCATGGTAACCTTTAAAATACAATTTAAAATCCAATACCAAATTTATGAGAAGCACAAAAGCTTAAGAGGACTGATGATAAATACATATAAATGTATTTAAATTATTAAATTTAAATTAATATTTTGCATTTTGACTAAGACAGACCCACACATTTACAGCCTTAATCCTTAAATGCCTTTTGATGAGGCTTATACTTACAGCTTGAGGTAGCAATGGTGGAAATGACTGTCTACTTTCACTCTTAAGTCTTTGTTTTTGTTGTATTTAAAATAATTACTTTAGCCTACTGTTCTATTAGTAGCAAGCAGCTGGTCTGTCCTGTCCTTTCATCTTTCAGCTAGTTGAGGCAAATGATTATTCTTTTTAACTAGTCCAACTAGAGTGGCTTTCAGGTAAGGTTTATTTTTTTTAACTGTTGCCTGTCATCCTAAGCATGCTCAGGTGAGCGCTCTGCATCAAATAGACCATGTAATGCAATCCACTGGCTTTCTTAGCCTATAAGGTTGATTTTACAAACGGGCCTCCTAAAATGTCTTACTTAACATGTTTGTATTTCTTTGCATAATTATTGGATAATTAATATTTTAACTCTAATTCAGATAATTTCTGGATTAGATTGAATTGGTTGAAATAAAATGTAATCAGAGCAATTTAATCTGAACTGGATGTTCTGCTATTAACTGTATGTAATGGGCTTGCCTGCAGTTATTTTTACTGTAAATTCATGCTATAAAAATATTGTGGAATAAATATTTAGTTAAACTGTGACACAATAGCTTTTTTTTCATATATGCATAAATACATTTGGTAAAGATGTAAAGTAGTCCATTTCAGAAGACCTTAGTGTGACGTTCGATAGACTGCCATCTATTGAACAGTCAGTGTAAAGACAACACAGAGTTACAAGTAGCATGCCACACATGCTATTCAGCTCCAGTACATAATGTAAAACATCGTGTGACTACATGTTATCAGTTAAAAGTTGACTTTGTTCTGGACAGAACTGGCAGTTTCCTTTCCTCTCCTTTTGACAGCAGGGAAAAAGTCTGAAATTGTAATTGTTTGCATTTGTTTTTTGTTTCAGCTCCATAAAATTTAGTCAGAAGTTGCTACCTTTTCTGTTTAAAATCCCTAAAGTCTGGTTACTGAAATATGATTTTTTTTTTTTTATTTGCAGATTTGTTCCATTTTTGTCAGAATCGTTCGGTTTAAGTGAGAGCAGAACTGTTGGGCAGAGAGTGAGAAAAAGCCAATTTTCATCTGAGTCAAGAGAGGATCATGCTAGCGGCAGTGATAATCTATGGCAGCTGGAAAAAGCAGGACAGCAGGTAGGAGCAGTGATTGCAGAGATGAATATACTAAGGGAACTGAGAAGGCCAAGAGATCTTGAGAGAGTGTAAGATGTGCCATCAGATATAACTTAAAGAGCTAAGGACAGTCTTTTTATGGTAGCAGAAATTGAATACTGTCAAAGATTCTGTTTCTGAAGCTGTTTCACCAGATCTGATGGGTGAAAATGTGGATTTCTGCACCATCTAAGATTTAAACATGTTAAAGATCAGAGAAGAGCTGTTTATGAGTTTGATGGTTGAGATCATGCCAGTTAAGTTTCGAGGACTGATTGTCCTGCACAGGAGGCAGGAAGACAGAGCTGTTGAGGCCTTTTAAGTCTATTCAGCTGTTAGTCGTGCATAACTTCTATTAGCAGATTAAAATACTGGTTCATTCAAGGAAACAATGTGTGGCTTACATGTAAAAACAAATATGGATATGTTGAAATGTCTTTATATTTTTAAGCATCAGCTTCTGGGTGGCTCACACCCTGACACAGCTTTAAAAGGCATGTCTGTAAACTTGAAATCTTAAATCACCTATTTTATGGTATTCTATGGTAAAACAGATTTACCCACTATAATCTCCTATTTGAGTCATACTTCAGCAGAATGCCACATCTATAACAGGTCATTCTACGTTTACATGGACATAAGTAATCAGAATAAACGGCCGATCGGACTAAAATGTGTCATGTAAACATTTCAGTCGGAATATTCTGATCGGATTTTGCAAGGATTGGAATGAAATTGTAATCCGATTGAGAGGGGTGGTTTATGCAGATTTCTGTTATTCTGAAAGAGGCAAACTGACCTGACTGAGCAAGCGAACCCCGCATCAACGTGATGTATTTCTGCCTTGAGTGGCTAGTCGCTCTGATGCTAACAGAATATTCCGATCGGCAAAGTATACATGACAAATTTGATTCCAATCGGTAAAATCCGATAACGTTATGTTTTTTAATCGGAATACGTTTTAATCCGATTGTATAATTTTGTGCATGTAAATGTCCAGTAGGTGACAGTGTTTGGAATTTCTTGTTAATGCCTTATAAAGTGGTTACTATACAACTATACCTTAGGGTATATGCAACAGTATCATGAAAAGTCATTTCAGAAAGTGAAACCTATATATTTAATAGATTCATTACTCATAGCGTGAAACATTTGAAGCCTTTATGTCTTGTAATTTTAATAATCATGGCTTATAGATAATGAAAACCCCAAATTCAGTGTACTTTCAGTAGCAATCAGGGACAAAATAATGAGATGAAAAACATTTTCATTTATGCATTCCAACTACAAATCGGGATCAAGAAACCGAGGAATTATCAAGACAATCTGGTTTTCATAAAAAAATCATGGGGGGATTTACATGATTCAAAACTACACCATGTCTTCTTCTAATATATCAGGTTAGTCTCGCTTTTTATACTGCCAGTAATAACAGCTAATAACAGCTTTCAGAAAAGTTACTCACCAAACTGACAACACATGAAAATGTCAAAAGGCCACTTGTGCTATTACATGAGTAAACAGTACAGCTACATAACTGGTGGAATTTAATAAGAGACTCTGAAGCAACTCCATCTCCTTTAAGGGAAAGAGCATCGTTCAAGACATCTTCTGTGTTACTGAGGAACAATTTGACCTCAGCCAAACGATGCAAAGAATGAGACATGGTATCGTCTTACAAGCAGATTAAAAACAAAATGTCTAATGGTGTGACAGGAGTGCAGATTGTTGAACATTTTTTATCTTAAATTTCTATTTAAATGAAAGTGTAATTAAAACTTTCCTTTGTTTAGTAATCTTTATGTCCACCGTCTATCTGAGTGCTGTACACACATCCAGGATGAATAATTAAAATCTTATTTTTATTTAAATGCATGTAGATATTTTCATCAGTGAATGATGATCAGTGAAAAAGATAATCCAGCTAAAAGTATAGTCAAGGTTTTAAAGCATTTAGTAATTTTAACAGAAACACAGGGATCAGAGCTGCTCAGTGGGAGATTTAGCCGCTGAGCAGTTGGAGAACAAGTGTAATTAAAACTTTCCTTTGTTTGTTTGGTAATCTTTATGTCCACCATCCATCTGAGTGCTGTATACACATCCCCCCTCTCCATGCAGATCCACTCAGTGGGTATCCACAGTGGAAATCCTCACTATGTATATTTGCTTCTGTGTAAATGTTTTTACAGATCCAAGTAGATCCAGTCCAAACTGTACTGCTGAACAGCATTCTGCTGCTGCAGAAGCTGAACTGAGAAGCTAAACCCAGGCATCGGTTTTAAAGTGGCTGGTTCCAAAGGTTAATGCTCCTTTGAATTTACATCAATTAATCATCACTGCAGGGCACCTTTTCCTGCTTTTCTTTCAAATTCAAATCTAATCTTCATCACCTCCAACGCTGACTTACAGTGGTGCACAAAAATATTACTTTATACTGTATCCTGTTTTTAATGCTGGATTTTCTACACTCCTAGTTGTTTCTATTAATGGATAAAGTCTTTGAATTTTCACATTTAAAAGTAGATTTTTAGGGGGAGTGAGAGACATATGTTGTTGATTAGAAGGAAGTGAGAATCCTTCCAGTTCAGACTAAATCAGAACATTTTATAGCCTGTTATTATTCAGGACTTCCTGTTGTGATTAAATGACTCCATCAGCGCCCAAAAGAGTCACATCAACACTGTAAAACAAAGTGTTTTTGCTCTGGGTTAATACTATGTCAGAACAACCTTTAAAAAATTCCAACCTTAAGGTTATGATGACTGAATCTGGGATTATCATGCATAAACTGACTGGATACATTTGCACCCCATATTATGCCCACACATTTCATCCCAACCAACGTCCATTTCACACCTGTAACTAAACAATTTTGAACAGAGGTACGGATTTATTATGCAATTAATTTCTCATGTTAGTTACGTATTAAGATGAAGTATTGTGGTTCTGTGTTGGTCAAATCTGATGGAAAATGACAGACTGCGATCCTGGATCAAACCAAAATAACAAACACCTGCCTAAATCAAAGCTATTCAAACGTGAAAAAATTATAACTTGAAAGTAGGGAAACGATTGTCAGAGATTGTTTTTTAACTTTGAGGTGTGTTTTATCATAGGTGTGGTTTTGTGGAGTGGGTAAAAGCATAAATAATCTGCCTGCAGCAGAGCGCAGTCGGAGGGATGTTCGTTTGGAAAATTAAGAGGTAGTTCCCTTTAGAATGTTGAGCCAACAGACCATTTAGGAGCTGCTTTAAATACATTGTGTTATGATTTGGGGTCGTTTGGTTTTTGGTTTCGGGTTTTTTCCTTATATGTTTTTCACTGCTCAAGTTTTGAATCATGCTTCTGTTTATTATTTTCCTGTTTATGCTTTTGTTTCATGTTTTTCTAGTTATAGTTCTATTAGTTTTCTTGGATTTGCGTTCTGTTCAAGCCATGTTTTGCTCCTGTCACGTTGTTTTCTCTGTTAATCAACTTTATTCGGTTCACCTGCACCTAGTTAATCTGTCTTGCTTCACCTGGTTCACACTCCATTTGTACACACCTGTTCAGTTGTTCGTCGTGGAAACATTTCCCAGATCATGCTCATGTCCAGTTGTTCAGTTTATGTATTGTTTGGATCATGCCATGCCTGTCTTGCCTGCCCGTTTGTTGTTTTGTTCCTGCCTCTTCCTTTGAGTGAGTTTTTTGTTATTAAATCTTTTTGTCACCTACCAGAACGCTGCCTGCTCGTCTGCATTCTGGGGTTCTATCTCTCAATCCTAACACATTGTCTTCTGCAGCACTTTTTTAAAGCTCATCGCTTTTACATTAAAAAAGAAGTAGATTTTTACTCAATCAAATATTAAAAACAATACACGTCAAACCTAAAATCTGTTTCAGAGAGAATTAACATTTGCTCTGGTTCCCTATATTGTCCTATACAGAGTTCCACGACTCTAGTGAAGGCTTGCAGCAAAGCATACATAGACAAGAGGTTCTAATCTAAATGCCATCTGCTGAAGAAAAGGTTTTAATGATTTCAGATCAACACCTGGATGCGTATGGCTCAACATAAGATCAACATTGTGTCACATTTATTAAACAAGCTAGAAAAAGAAATACATAAATCACTGAAGCACTCCAGTTTAAAAAGCTCGAGTCTGCAGGTAGAGTTATTTCAATTTCTCTGGTTCATTTAGTTTTTTCACTGTCATTTACATTTTAAAGTATTGTTATTCTTTTTTAATTTGACTGATAATTGATGCATTATGTAGATTAGCATAGTATAAAAGGCCTACAAATAACAAAATGATGCAAGAATCCATTAAGCACTGAAGCATGCAAATAAGCTATTTAGCTGTCATCTGTAGTTGGTCAAAAAAAAGATTAAAATTATAATCATGTTTGATAGTCGAGTAAAACACCCACACAGAATAGTGGCTCAGATTTTCTGATAATTTCAAATACGTAAATGATTCCCTCTTAAAGCAATGTGAATGAATAATGTTTTATATTATCATTAATTTGTAACTTCCTCTGCACGATGCACTAGAGTTCATAATATTTTTTTAATTAATCACATTTGCTAATTTTTCCATGCTTGAAGCCTTCTTGGTGATTGTGAAAGGACTTTCTGTTTTTCTCACTCTTTTCTGATTCTCCGATACAATAATATGATTTATGTGACATAAATCTGAGCAGTGAGGTCTATCTGTCAAGAGATTTTTTGTATTCTAAAATAAACGTATGTACAAATATTTAAAAATAACCAGAATATGCTGTAAGTTTCAATGTGAGAAATGTGGAGATGTAGACGCTGCTGGAAATCCACCTCATCATTGTCAAAAAACACTGATAATTCTTACAGACTCTCCACTAACAGGACCATCATCCTCTGGGTCTGATTATCTTGATACCCTGACAAATTGATTCAGATATGTTTTTATGCAGAATGTGGGCAGTTGATGCTACCTACTAGAAAAAGTGGAAATACTGGTTCAGTTTTCAATTCAAGTCAGTTTCATTTTTATAGCACCGATTCACAACACATGTTGTCTCAAGGCACTTCACAAAGGGTTTGAAATGGTGTACGGTTGTTGGGGAGGTTAGATTGCATATATATGTATATATACTGTACATAGTACTGTGCAAAGGTTGTAAACAAAGAATGCTTTCAGAAATATAAATGAGCGTAAAGAACAAGACTTACTGGAAGTGATGGTACGGCCCCCACAGAGCCCTGATCTCAACATCATCCAGTGTGTCTGGAATTACATGATAAGACAGAAGGTCGTGAGAACATCCACAGATGATCTGTGGTTAGTTCTCCAAGATGTTTAAAACAACCTACCAGCCGAGTTCCTTCAAAAACTGTGTGCAAGTGTACCTAGAAGAACTGATGCCGTTTCGAAGGCAAAGGGTTGTCACACCAAATATTGATTTGGAAAGCCTTGTTTGTTAACAGCATTTTTTCACACCTGTCTAAAACCTTTGTACAGTACTAGATAGATAGATAGATAGATAGATAGATAGATAGATAGATAGATAGATAGATAGATAGATAGATAGATAGATAGATAGATAGATATGACAACACTACTAACTACAGAACATTTTATGAGCTTTAGTAAGAGATATAGTTAAGTTTGGAAGGAAATTTAACAAACTTCACTGAAATGAGGATCCAAGAGTGATTCTTCACAGACAAGCCTCAGGGATTATGCAACACAATTTATTGACAGAGATGAGAAGAAAAGACAGAGAGAACAAAGTCTCCGTTAGGTGATTTACTTTGGAACGTAAACTGGAAATGAACTGGAGCTCCATCCACCTGCTCATCTTGGATGGCTAAGGCTGCCATGCTTTTCTTGTGATGAAATACCAATTATGTCCCAGCCAACAGTTTAATTACAAATCACAGCTTGTACAGTGCTGTCACTTAAATTAGATTTGTGCTGCAAGAGAAATGGAAATGTAAATCTCATTTTGTCAGGATATCATCAAATCTCCAGAGGTAAATACCACACCTGAAGTATGTTTGACAGTGTTTGTGCTCAGGTTGTGCATGACCCATTCCAGTGAGACACAGAACAATTACTTTACAAAATAAATAAGCATCTCAAAACGTTTTTGATGCATTTTTTTTAAATTAACTACAGCCTGGTATATAAAATATGATTAAATGTTAATTTACAATCAAAAAATATACTATATGAGTATCAGCTTGATTTCCACAGTTACTAAAAGGGAATGTTCATGTATTTTAAAACATTGACCTTTGAGTGTAGAAGAAAACTGAAAAAAATGCATACCTTAAGATAACTCTATACACAAGGGTCAAAGAGGACATTAATTCCTAGTGGTAAAAGGGACAATTAGAGTAAGACAAAGTTTCAAAGGATGTTTATTAAAAAGATGGATGGATGGATGGATGGATGGATGGATTTTTATCAACCTTTATTGAACCAGGGTAGCTGGGATCAAATATCTTTTTTGCAAGTGTCCTGGCCAAGACAGGCAGCAAAACAAAAAAAAAAAACCTCAGCTTAAAAATATTTGACAATTAACCATAAAGACACTCCAACCTTAAAACTTTGAAGATGATGGGTCGAGGCTAAAAGTATCATAAAACTCTGTAAAGAGATCATTAAAGTTAGCAAACCTGGTGTGAAATGGCAAAAACCATTGAGCAGTACAAGTTCTGAAATTGTAATGATGAATTATTTTAAATTGGTAAAAAGGGGTTGGTCATTTTTATGGTTTCAAGGTATGTCATGGTTTTAAGAGTTACTTTTTCAAAACCACATTTAATCTGATTTAATTGCTGAACTTGGATCTTCTTTTAAATGCAAGCTAGACATAGTGTGACATTCTTAGCTCTGTGTAGTACTCCCACTGTAATGAAACCTTGCAATCCCTGCTAAAAGGCACATGGTATAGGCCTGTCTTTAGTTTCCAGTGACAAAATTGTGAAAACGTTCCTTGGTCCTTAACAAGGGACAATTGTTTTAAATAAAATTGAGAATTTAGTTCTCCATTCTGAATTTTGTATAAATAACTAACTGGTTTCATCTCATTTCAACCTGAAAAGACTCATAAAGAGCACAAAGAAGGCAATTAGAAAAGTTTATTGATACATGATTACTTGGTTATTTCTTTGGCGCTCAGACCCCAAAGGAAGACATGAATGCTGAGCTTAGATGTACATTTTAGGCTTAGAATTAAAGATGTCTTCCCCCCCAGGGACCTGAAACTGGTGGTGGATTGGAGACCAGGGGAAGTGAGGAAGCCGGGACGAGATGGGAAAGAAGATGGTGGAGGTGGGGCTGAGGAGGGAAGAGCTCAGCTGACGGGCGAGGAGATCCATGGCCGAAGGTCCTTAAAAGCAGAGCGTCAGAGGGTGATTGACTTTAGAGACATGTGGATTTGACGCTGATTGAATGGAGGAAAGACGCATGGAGAAGTCATTAGTCGGAGCAGATGATGGAGGTGAGTCTTTCAGTCAGAATTTTTGTCAAAACTCCATTTAACAATAAAGAAACCTCTCTGCTGCTTCCAGTTCACACATGAAACACTGACTCCACCGGGGGGAAGCTTTTACAGTTCTTTCTTTTGCATTGATATTTGCATGGAGTTACGATAACTGAAGTCATTATAACTCTGAAGTATGAGGTCCAGGCAACTGATCAATGAGTAACTTTTCCCGTTTTCCATTTACACTGTTCCTGTTGAGAGGACCTTTGACCAACTAATTTTAATTCAGTCCTCAGCATTCACACACCAAACTGCCTTCTATTCTATGTGTGTTGCTGGGTCTTTTCGGCTCATTTTGGGCCTAAGGCATGGCAGACGGGGCAAAAGCACCAATATCTCACAGACAGACATTGTGGGGATATATATATATATATTATATATATATATATATATATATATTATATATATTTTATATAATATATATATCTATGTCCAACTTCTTGTTGATACCGCAGAGCAGCATCAGTAAAGCAGCGCTGGAAGTCAAGCAGGAGAAGCAGTTTTTAATTATATATGAGGTGTATAAGGAATTACTTTAGTACTCTAATTTACTAATATCCTTACTCTAACCTCCTGCTTGTTATTATGTTAGTTTAGCTTTTGTCATTGTGGTGTTCTGTCTTTACAGCCTTTAAAAGTACTTTGATGCATTTCCGACAGTGAGACTGTCTACTTTTACACGTAGATGAACTTTGATGACATCCTATTAGCAATCCATAAAGTGCAGTTTGTTGATGGAGCCACCATTGCCAGCAATAGCAACTTAAACTATTCTGTAAACATCTTCCACAAGGTTTAGGAGTGTGTTCATAGTTAGATGAGAAAACCAGAATTGTAGCCTCCGCTCTAATTAATCACAAAGGTGTTCAAAATTGAGGGGAATCCTACAGAAAACAGTGTTTAAGCAGACTTTTTAATTCTATTACCATGAATTAATCTGAAAAGACATGGAAGAAAAAAACATGGGTTGTATTAGATTTCTCTAGCACATTTTCCATAATAGTATAAAAATATAAGGAAAGGTTCTAATATGCTGATAGTACAGTATTATAGATTTATCATTAGACAGATCCTAATCTGCAGGAATGTTCAGACCATAAAACTGGAGTTCTTATGTCATGATCAAGGTTGAGATGTCCTTGATTTCAGTCCATAATTCACTGTGATATAAACCATTTTAAGTGTGCTTTAGATTAGGTTGAGTGGTTTTATTACAGGACTTCTAGAATTTTTACCCATTTTATTGACTTTCAGGTTTGCTCAGTTTAGCTATGTACACGTAACAGCTTCACTTTATAACATAAGCCTTTTAATACATGAATTTATTGCAAAGGAAAATGACGACAATGCTCCTGCTTCTCCAGCCTTGGTCAGTCATTTTGACCTGTCCAGCCAATTAATCTGGATCAGCATAGAGACCTGAGGCAGCATAGCTGGAGGGGAGAGTTTCTCTCTCTACCTGCAGCTGGCATCCAAGCAAACCCCCACACGTCAGAATGTCTGTTCATCCATTGTCCAGGCCAGTCAATCTGCCTGGAAGCAACTGAGCTCTATTCCCTGCATGGAAAGAAATGTTTGGAACCAGATATAAGAATTTACCTCGTATTTGTTTTGTCTTGCAGGTTTAGAGAGTTGTGTATCTCTGTTAGCAGGTTGTTCTGTTCTGTTCTGTTCTGTCGGCAGTGGTGAGTTGCAGGAACCACTGGACAGATTGCTTTAAATTTTTGATCCATGGTTATAGGCGAGTAAGAAGACACTGATCCCTGAGGAGGTGTGGACAGAAGTTGCTTCCTGAAATAACTGCTTACAGCAGATACTTCCTGTATACAAGCCATCAGAAACTTACTTTCTTAGTTTTTCACAGACTTGCTGATCCTCTGAGCACTGGCAGGACATAACCCAAGGCTAGAGGAACTTTGAGGTCTATTCAATTCAGTTTATGTATATAGCAACAATTCACAGCAAATGTTAATTCAAGGCAATTAAAATAAATAAATAAAATCTAATCATACAGAAAGATTGCAAATCAGGTATATGCACTCCAAATTAATGACCAACATTAAAGCATTGTCTGCAGAAAACAATACTGGAAATGACTGAAATCACTCAATAAAATAATTATTAAAGTGGTGGCCACAGAACAGAAGAAGAGCATAAAGATTGAATACATCAGAAACAAACCAATGAATATTAGTTTAACTGTTCATCTAAACCTCTACCTTTTTTAACTTCCTGTTGTAAATAGCTGTGCTGCAGTGAAAACACTCATTTACACATAAACACATACAAAGTGGAGATTTAATCTAAGCTGTTTCAAATGTACTCTGCTATAGAACTGCTAATGCTAACAATATTTTTGTTCAAAAAATGATACATAATATTGATCTCTTTGTTCACCAGGTAATTATCAACAAATGTTTTATGAAACAAAAACTGTTTTGTTTTATGAACTCTGCAAAAAATGCTGAGTTCTATACTAAAATAATTTATTAATAATATCAAAATTCACATTAAGTGCAATTAATTGAAATAAATAAATATATAAATAAATAATAAATAAATAAATAAATACATGTAAGTTGCTATGTCCTTTGGCTACCATAAGGCAGGCTGTTCAGAAGATGAGACTCACTTTAGATTTGTTGGTTCCTGCAATAATTTAACATAAACTCTTAAAAGGTGTCATAATGAGGGTTTCTGTTTGACCAATATGCGGGGAAGAACTCCTGAAGCTCGTTTGCAGGTATATTGCTCATACCTGGACATGGACAGGGTACCAGGCATGCACACAAAAAACACATAAGGAACCAGCGGGGAACAAAGGAAACAAACGGGCTTGAATACTAAACTGGACAGCAGGGGGAACCAATGACACACGTGACCAGACAATCAGGGGAAAACACAGAACAGGTGTGGGCTTGGGGTGAAGGAAGACAGAAAACAAAGGACTAGACCAGGTAAAATAACAAAAGACAAACTCAAGAACCCAAAACGCAAGCAGGTATGACAAAAGGTTTTAGAAATGAATTAAATAAACCAGTTTATCTTATTTTACATAAGTCTAAGGTTGGTTTATCGCCTTAATTCCAAACATTTATCTGACTTATTGGCTCCCCTGGTAGGGGTTAGTCTTGTAACTGGTGGGTTGCCGGTTTGTACCCCAACTCTGTCCATCTATGCCATTGTGTCTTTGGACAAGACACTTCACCCACCTTGCATGCTGATAGTGGTCAGAGGCAGCCGCTTCTGTCAGTGTACACCAGGGCAGCTGTGGCTAAAATGTAGCCTACCATTGTTAGTGTGTGAATGTGTGTATGAGTGGGTGGATGACTGATTGTGGTGTGAAGAGCTAAAGAAGTGCAGGCTATTTATAGCTAAAAAATGCTATAAAATTGCCTTGACAGGATATCTTTGCTAAAACACACCTTGGTGCTGCAGTATAAATTTACTTTAGGGATAAATTTATCAAACAATTAGTTGGAACTTCCCCAAAGCTACAATGATTCATATTCTGCATTTGGAAGTCTGACACACTAAGAGTACAAAAAGGTCAGCAATCAATAATCAATGGCTTCTTTATTTAATAACTCATGAGTCTTCAGCTCTAAGCTGAGAGCCCTGTTCTAACTCAGAATAAATGATTTGCTGATGGCAGAGAAGACAAAGGTTTTTCACCACAAGAGGTTTTAATCTATTTCACATTCTAGTGGCACGGTACACATGTATTTTCCTTGGAATATGATCTTCTTTGCAAGCTGCTTTGCTTTTTAAAGACATGCAAAGTTTTTTTTGTGTGTGTGTATTTTGACCTTTGCCACTTTGGTAACTCTAATGGTGGCACAAAATGCCTTGGCATCTCCAAAAGGTGCTCAATATTTGATAGCGGAGTTTACTTTGTGTGGAAGAAGTGAAATCTGCAAAATTGCTGTTGATTCAGAGTAATGTACATCTGTGTATCCAGTAAAATTGTGGCAAAATTAATTCTATCTACTGTATGATATAACTTTCTCTAACAACTTCTTTTTCTGTTTCTCCACAAACGACAGAAAAATGGCAGGGATTTACCCCACAGGCAGTTTCACTCTACACGTTTGCATTAAACACAGAGTAAAGCTGTAAATATGTTACTCATCCACGTGGAATTAATGTAGCTTCCATAATTTAACTAATCTTTAACAGGCCTACTTAGAGTTGATGTTCAAAATTCTCAGTTTGGACTTAACTGTTAAATTAAGCCCTGTAGATGTTATAGTATGTGCACACTATGACAGCTATAAGTTTAACTTATTAGCAGTATATATTTGATGTGCCTAAAGATGGATATTATTATTTGTCCTCCTTATATAGAACACAATTGTACACCAGTGTTGAAAAATACACCAGAAAACAATTATATATCTCTAGCTAATTTCATCATAACTTATAACCAGCCTTAACCTGGAAGAATATCATAACTTCATTTAAACACAGCATCCATTTTGAAAAAAAGGTTATGAAAAATAAATGTTCTGAATTCTTCCCAAATTTTCAGGGTTCCAACATAACATTCATTATTTAAAGGAGAGGGTGTTCTTTACCTTACCACCATTTTGGTTCATCATAGTATGACTCAACATTTCAATCATCGGTATTCAAGTTCACAGATTATTGATTTTGTGCACAGTTTGTTTTATTGTTGGAACAAACTGGCAGTAAATATGTATCCTTAAATATGAAAAGTGATCCAAACATGACAAGAGAAATCTGACCATTTTAGCATGTAAAAGTATGGCATTTTGAAATGGAAAATATGGTGGAATCCTTGAAATTCTCTTAAGCTTTTATTGGTGAGAAACAGTAGTTAAAATATGTAATTTCAGCTTAGACATTGTGCAAACACTGCTTTAACAAGATTCCAAAAAAGAAAGAAGAAACTTAAGATCTTTTTTTGCTTTAGGTCTCTTGGTTAAACTATTGCTCCCTCAGCCCCCCCTACACAGTTACAGTAGGTTTAGTCTTTTTTTGTTTTTCCTATTTTAAATCATTCCTCTTCCTACCTGGAAAAACATGAACCATCAATTCTGTTTGTGCTGTGATGGGTCTTTTACTTCAAATAGCTTGTGTTCATGTTTCTGTGGAACCTTGTACCCAATGAGTAATGAGAACAAGGTGAGGGGGCTCTGGAGTGTAATTATTTTCATTTGGGAGACAGTGGGGGTCTGCTCTACATTTGTCTCAGCCGTACGTGACAGTTCACTATCTTGCAGTTACGGTAATGAGCACCCAGTCCTCATTATGTGTTGGGTATGGCACATCTGCAAAAAGAAGGCTAAAAATAAATGTTAAATATCAAGGTCCACACATGATGAAAGGAAGGAAGGAAAATGCGGCTGAGCTGGGCTGTTGAGCTGAAGCTGGCAGAGAGACTTCTGGGAAGTTGTTCTTTTTTTTTTTTTAAGAGTGGACACACCAACGAAGGAACAGGTCAGGGGAAGGTGAGGCTGCTGATGCTGTCAGTAGGAATTAAATGACACATAAAAACCAACATATCTCAACACACATGAATCCTAAAGCCTTTATCAACAATATATGAAACAAACACCCATATATACCTGCCAACACAACTACAAGATGGAATGAAAACTAAAGTAGCTTTTTACAAGGTGAAGCCTTTGGGCTATTTTGTCTTTTGTCACTTTACATATTTCCAGAGCAGCAGGCTTCATTGCATCGACCTAAAATGGTAATATGCTATATAGCTCAAAATGAAAGAGAACTTCTGGGGGGCTTTGACCTGGAAAGTAGCATTCTGTCATCTGTCAATGGACCAACCTTGGTTAACGGCAAATTACTGCTGCTGACATGTTTCTCAATAAAAGCTGGAACAAGGATATATATTTCTCCCTTTAACATTTAGTGTAGGCTGGTGTGTACAAACTTCTGATGAAGTTTTTATTTAGCTGAATCTGTTTTTGCTAGCTACACAGCAGTCTTCTAAATACATAAAAATCTGCCCACATCACAGCATCATTACCTGCTTTTTTTCTTCACTTTTATTTGTCTTTTTGCCTTTCCATGTTCTTGCCTGTGTTTCGACATGAAGCTCATGATACATATATTTATTCCCATGTCTTAAAAATTTGTAAAAACAATTGTTAATGAAACAAACCAGCACAAGGCCACTAAAAGTCGACAAAACTGATGATATTACGGTTTGAAAGTAAAACGTTTTTATTAATGAACAACCACATCTCCACGGAAGACAATAGCAGAGATAACAAAGTGTGCATTTTGACTTTGGGTTCATAAAGTGCAGATTTTTATGATAATTTATCCAATGAAAAGGACAAAATCAGAAGAAATATTGTCCGAGAGCAGTGGTTTGGACACCTAACAAATCAGGACCCCACTGTTGTGATTATGAATATGAATATATTATTTAATATTAATACTTCAATATTTTATTAAATAATAATTCGGTCTGCTAAGGGTTGTCCTGTGAATACCAGCCCAATAAGGTGGTGGCATTAGGACAAAATTGAAAGGGATGAGCCAAGCTCTGACATTATTGAACAGCAAAACTCTGCACAGACATAGAATGAATTCACACAAGTTCTTAAAATACAAGATATGTATAAACAAAAATAAGTCAACTCAAGTCAAACATATTTCAATCAACAAACTCTTTACTATGCTAAAACAACCCAACTAAACTACCAAGCAAAGTGAAATAATAAGGAAGACTAATGGGCTATGTACAATATGAACAAGTTGATCAAAGATGGTTGAAAACCATGACTGAAAGACTGATGCAACATTACCATGCAATGTTATTTATGTTTGAGAACCAAGGATTATCTTGAAGAATCTGGAAATGAAGTTAAGTTAGTCTTGGAACTAACTTGGGCAATAATTGGTATACAACCATTAACAATGCAAGATCAGATTAAACATTATTTTAATAAAATAATATTTAAAAAAATGATTTGCTGAATAAAACCAACCTTCTGGATGACAGTGTTTAATTAGCTGCTTTTATTTATTAAAATCATATTTAAAGAAATATTATTTTGAATAAGAACCAAACCTTTTTGGATAAATGGGTCTAAATGGTGTTTAGTTAGTTATCATGTTTAGTAAAAAGAATATTTAAGGAAATATTATTGAGGATATGTTAAAATAATATTTGAGAAAACATTATTTTAAATGAGGACCAACAACCTGTCTGGGTAAATGATGATTTAGTTAGTTATCACATCTAGTAAAATAAAATTTAGTGAAATATTATTTCCTAGATTGGAAACTAACAACCTTTCTGGGTAAATGATCTTCAGCTGACTCATAAAGTAGGAGCATGCTTATAGCTTGTCATCAGAATCAAACATTTACCTTTAAAATAACACTAATAAAAGGGTTGAAATGCATAAGCGTGGACGCCGCATTATGGCCAATGTTCTGTGTTTAAAAATCACCCTTTAAATAAAGTTTGTCTTAACTTTGAAAACACAACACAGAACACATCCTTAGCTGATTGCTAGTCTGCTAGCACTTACTGTAGCTGAGTTTCTCATAACACAACACAAACAAATGTCATTTAATGAACCTTATTTATATTTTTTAACTCTAAACTAATCAAAACTAAAACCAGTCTTTGTGTT
>JAHHUM010002758.1:128771-143934 GCA_036173005.1 Crenichthys baileyi | reverse complement strand
GACACAGGGGAAAGCTTTTTTACGACAGGACTTTTGTTTTTTAACCTCCGGCATGCCCTCTTCGGCAGAAGCGGCATGCTTCTCCGGCCTCACCCAAAATTTGAGTCGGCCCTGCGTCCAGCGCCGCCCCACAAAAAACTCGCCCCTATTTGAATATATGAACAAAAATAAAAAGCTAAAATGAAAAAACGGGGTTAAAAGTAAAAGCACTGAAATAAGTAAGTAGCTTTACAAAAATAAAAGTGTCCCCAAATCTGCATTATGGAAATAAATA
Organism: Crenichthys baileyi; assembly: GCA_036173005.1. NCBI lineage: Eukaryota > Metazoa > Chordata > Actinopteri > Cyprinodontiformes > Goodeidae > Crenichthys > Crenichthys baileyi. Next base: position 143,660 of record JAHHUM010002758.1, on the reverse strand, counting down.
AAATAAACTTTAATAAATTAAATAAAATCTTGAAGTGAATTAAATAAAACAAGATAAAAATTTCTTTTAACATAATTATTTTGTTTTATTTCATGGGGATATTTATTTATTTCATGGAATATTTATCAATATTATCAATACCAGTATTTATTTATTTATTTAATTTTGAATGAAACGGCTCTCCATAGAGAACAGCAAATGTGCTTAATTTAATCCTTTGAGCTATTTGTCTGTCATGGAATATGCAGGATTTGAAAATGTTGGCAACCTTTTGGAAATCTCAGAGTCAAGATAAGGATCTAGATTTGCTAAGAAACGCCGGTCCTCTGGTCCCAATATATATATAATGTACAATAACAATAGGAAGCTAGACAAAAACATCAATATGGTTCTTAAAAGGCAAATAATCAAACTCTGACTAAACTGGTACTGACAGGTCAAAGCTTTACAAATACTGGGGACTGGAAATAACCAAAAGGGCCACTTATGTATTTTGACTTCACCTACTACCAAGTAAAGCTCTCAGGGATCCACTGGCTTTCTACTTTTGGTTTTAATCAATGCCAAAGGAAGCTCCAACAGTACAACACACACACAGTGCTACTATCAGAACAGACCCACGTGGGAAAGTTAGAGCAGAGCAACTAAAATTACCACCAGGACTGAGTTGTTTCCTGAATGCCAAACCCACTACCACCACTTTGCTTTCCACTGGGTTACAATGTGTGAAGCATAGCAAAGTGGAGCTAAAAATGGAGTGACACAAAGGCTCTTTAAAAATACAAGGCACAGGGAGAAGACAGAAAGAGCAGTGGTAAGGCATGCAGCAGAATGGTACTGCAAGGGGGGAGTGGGTAAAAGAAATCAAGTTCCCTACTTTCCAAAAAAAAAAAAACAAAGAGGGGAACAGATGAAAATGGCAGTGAGGTTTTAGCCCCTGCTAAGGTCCTGATGATATCCAGCATGAGTTTTAAATGGGAGATGTCTCCAAGGGGTCCAATAATCCAGCTGATATGAGGAAATTCCTCAATGCTTTGTAAACGGTTGTCGGTTGCTATGGCGAGGAAACCATGACGACCACCATGAGTCAACCCCCCAGAACCTCTGTCTTCACTCTACATCCTCATCTCTCTTTTATAAAGCTCTTCCACAGGAACTCTTGAGTGTGACCACAAAGACGAAAAGGGGGAGGAGAGCAGCAATAAGGGTGAGAGAGATACAGAGACACAGTTGGGGGGTGGACTCAACTAATGAGCAATACGTAGTTTAAGGCAGAAATCCTGAGACTGAAAGAAAAGTTAGCTGGACTCATAAAGATTAAAAAGCAGCGAAGAGTTACAAGAGAGGACCTGCTCTCGACATCCTATGATTATAAGGCTTGTTGCTCAACCCATGCAACTTTGTTATTGCAATTTCCATGAATCTGACAAGCACCACTTTAATCATTGCTGAGCGTATGCATAAACAAGTGAGTAAAGAACCAATTTTAAGTTATTTGATCGGGAACATTTTTCCAATCTGCATTCTGTAAAGACAATAAAGATTTGTAGAGAATGATAGTGAAACTGAGAGAGGACTCAGCCGTTTCCAAAGCATAAAAACACTAAAAAAAACCTGAAGAAGTCTTGCTCAATACTACTGATAACAATAAAGCATGGTTGTCTGTTATGTTTTTGATCAACTTGGACAAACTATTTGATAAGACTTGGAAAGAATTTTGATTCAAAATAATAATACAATAATACCCAAAGTTAGTCAATATGTTTCCTAAACAGTATGAAGGGATATGAATAAAAACAGACCTAAGTATGCTTGAATAAACTAAACTGCCTCGAACTTCAAAAACATAACATTGGCTATGAAAAGGAAGTGGCAATAAATACAAAGAGCTCTGAACGAAAAGTCTGAGCTCACTGCTCGCACAGACACAGGAGTCACATCTGCTTTGGTGAAGCATTTCCAGAAAGAAGGGACAACATTCATTCCCACAATCACACAAGCTATTGGAACAACTAGCAATGATTTCAGACCACTCCGCTTAACACTGCATCATACTGCAACTTAGGAATGCTTTTTTAATCAAAAATTTTACTTTAGCTTCATCTAAAACAAAGTATAGTAGTTTTAGTCAAAACTAGAAATTCAGTTCAGTTTACTTATAATGCGTCAATTTAAAATGTCATCTTAGGACACATTTAATTTGGACAAATAAAGTTCAGTTCATAACAATATAACTTGTTACATATACAGATTCAGTAACATGCAATCTAATCTGATCCTAACTGTAATACTTCAGTATAATTCTGTTTATAATTGGTCAAACTCATCTATGTAAGGAAGCCAAGCCAAAACCAGGCGACTAAATGCTTGACCAAGTCTGATCAGTGATTGGTCGGTCAGAAATAAAAAGGTGCAATCTTTTTCCTAGTGAGTGAAAACAAATGATTCATACGTGCTAAAAGGTCGCGCTGACAGCACTCTGCGGTGTGGAAGTCGTTACTGAGTGAAGAGAACTGAGTTAGCAATTCAGTGAGGCTTCTAAAAATGAAGTCAGATAATGCACAAAAGCCTTAGAAAACTTATAGGAAGAACTAGTTTCTATAGAGGCATGTGGGGTGTTCATTCAAGATTGGACATTGCAGCTATTAATGCCAACTGCACTAATTAAAACAAACAGTATAACATGATAAGAACTGTTTAAATTGTCAGTTCTGGGGGGCACAGCGTGGCCCAGTCAACAGAGCAGATGCACCATATATGGAGGCTACAGTCCTCCATGCTGCTTTCCACGGTTTGACTCCACTCCCCGGGGGATTTACTGCATGCCTTCACCTTTCTTTTTTCTGACCCATTACTTGTCAGCCAAGTGGGGAAAAAAAAAATCCACTTGTGTATGCAATAATTGTGTCTTTGTTTTGATAAAGCAGTAAAATCCTGTTGTAGAGCTGCATAACACAGACTGCTCCTTCTCACACACATGGTGGGATGTCACTTCTGGTCTTTACATAAAATTGTAAAGGCCCATTCACAGAAGAGCTTATGGTCAATATAAATGTATGAATGAACCACTGATTTGACAATTTAATACATAACATTAAATCAGATAATTTTCCTGTAACATATTAAATTGGAAACAGGTGCTACTTAGTTTGAACCAGATATGGCACACCTCTACATTTTGAGGTGTGCATATTTTATTCATAGCAGTTTCTAACTGCTATGAAAAAAACCAAAAGTGGGTCCCAGGCATTTGCACGGGCAAAAAAAATTATAATAAAAAAGTCTTGCAAATTCCCACAGCTTACAATAGGTGGCGATAAATTCCCCTAATGTGAGTTGACACCCATTGTTTCACACCATAAAAGATGACTAGCGACATTTCTTTCCATTCCGTTTATTGACCATAGCGGAAATTACGTACCTCAGAGTGTAGCACGTACCTCATGAGGAGTAGCAAGCCAGAGAAATGCTAGTTGAGATTTGGAAAAAACAGAAATTGAATTGGTTTGAGAGCCCAGGGCGACAGCTGCAGTGTGGGACCATTTTGGATTCAAACCGAATGACCGTGGTGAACCACAATTAACCTGTGCGAGCTGGTATGTCGCATTTGTTGTAAAACAGAAACAACTAACCGCCTCAATTCAACTAACACCCATCTGCATCTAAACCATTATCATCCAATGCAGTTTTCCCAGTTGGGGGAAAAAAGCTACAACCGGGCCGTCTTCGTCTTCCCAACAGTCCACAATCACTGGAGTGTTTAATTGTTTAATCTGCCAGACTAAAGTAGCTACAGATTCGCATACGGCCTGTTGAGGCATCTGCTCTTATTCAAATGAAGTGCTTTTGTTGTTAGTTTGCACTTTTTGCTCATAAAACTGGCAGTGCTGTCTGTTTTCCCTGTCTGAGCCCAACGATTAATATTTTTTGAAGGGCAATTTTGTTTATAGAGTCTTCATAATTAATTTTATTTTATGTTTTGGTTATTTATTTATTTTGGATATTTAAAATATTTCCAGTTCCAGTGTTAAATGTTATTCAGAAATTAAAGTTTATTGAGGGTGTAGCTGCTTGCATTATTATGCAGTTATCATTATATTAGTTGAAAATGGTCTCCAAACGACAATATTTTTGTTTATCCCAATAATTTTTGGGTCAATATATCTTCCAGCAAAATTTGTTATCATGACAGGCCTAACAGACTATTTGAGATGCTGTTTTTCTTCGCTACCCCTTCAGAATCAACATGGAAATCATTACGTTGCTAAGCAGCAAAGAGAGTCAGCGTGTGGAGCTATCATATGACGTATGCTACACTTTGTGTAGGTTAACATCTAAGTTCTGGTGCTGCATTGTTTTTCACAGTGAATATCCTCCACTTGGCACTTAAGTAGTAAAACTCCTCTAACTATTCAGTATTACCCATCTCTCCGAGTGCGGCTTCTCAGCTCTGATTCAGCTGAAGATAGAACATAGAAATAGACTGGCAATGAAACATGACCCCACAGTTGATTTTTCTATTCCAACTCCAGACTTTCAGGCTCTTATCAGGAGCAAAAAACATTCATTTTGGTATTAATTCCTGTAAATGTCTGGTTTATCATGTTAGTGCTAAACCAAATTTGAACTTAGTGCTGCTTAAGTATTTTCAGCAATTTTAAGTATTTAGTTACCGATAGTCAACCTGGAGAAATCTAAATTTTGTATTTTTTGGTATTTTTTAATTTTTGTTCTATAGTGCATTTTGAGGTTTTAAAAATAATTCTCAGTAGTTGCATTTTTTTCATGTATTTAGCATCAAAATAGCAACAGTCTGTTAAAAATGGTTGCAACCACGTGCTCTGATTGTTATGTCAGAATGAATAAAGCTTGAATAAGTGACTGATTTTTTAAAAATTTACTGAAAAATTGACTGGACTTGAGTCACGGCTTGTCGATAACTGGTAATGGTGTGTCCTGAACCCTGATGGGTTGAGAACCACTGAATTATAGATATATATATGTCGCATAATTTTACTAGACATCCTGATTTCAGGTGATGAGAGCGAGACAGCTTCATAAGTTTGTACTGATTTTAGAAATAATTTAATTGTTCAGGAAGTTGAATTTTAAATGTATCTAGAAAACAGAAACAAGTATTTTACAGTTATTTGTATATTTTGTTTAGCTTAGTTTTTTTTTTTTGTGCTGCACTAGTGGCCTTAATTCGGGGTTATTTGCGACGCACAGCACACATAAAGCAGTCAGGAATGGTTGAGAGTTTGCACAGTCGGTGGGGTGGATCAGAGACGGCAAGAAGCAGAGTACAGGGAGCGGTGGGATCCACTTTGTGAAAGGGTATTGTGGAAAACAACCAGCTCATTCTTGAAAGTGAATAAAACGAAGGAGAAATTGTAGAATACAGGAATAGTTAACACCATTCCATTCGTGGGAGAAGAAGTGACGGTGGTTGGAGGAGTATAAATACCTCGGTGTTCAAACAGGACAACAGACTGGAGTGGAGATAGATGCAAAACCTGTGAAGCCACGTTTCAAGAAGGGACAGAGTTAGGACTGTACTTCTGAGGCAGCTCTAGGTCCTTTGGTGTTTGCAGCAAGAGGCTGCATATCTTCTGATAATTCTGTGGTGGAGAGTGTGTGATGTCTCTTGTGTCATCATCTCGCTGCGGGAAGCAGAGAGATCAGAGCCAGGGATTTGTAAAAAAGCTCAGAAACAAGCTGATAACAGAAGGCCCGGCTCTGTCTCGGGGACTCCTCGTGGAAACCTGTCTGTAGATCATGTGAGAGAAGAAAGATTATTAAGTAAAATGAAGAAAACATTATGGGAACCTGAGCACCATTCTCATAGACTGTCCTAAACAACAGAGGTGTCTCAGTCCAAGAGGCTATCTTCAGACATGTGTGGAAGACAGACCTCTTACAGGAGACTCCTTACATGGCCACAAGCATTACAACTGTGTCTTGGAAGAAGCTGCCATAATCTGCGAGCTACAACAACATTTACTTCCCCTTTGGGATGAATGAAGTATTAATCCCCATTGTTGCATAAAACAAAATTACTGAGATAATCAAAAAAAAAAGATATGAGTGTATGCCATCGGTGACATATACGATGTAATGCAAAGATAATGATCCGTCTACATGCCTAACAGACTGAGTCAACACAACCTGTGTTGAAATGTACACAGAAATGTAACACAGAGAATTTTCACAGGAAATACATAATTATAGCATGCACTGTTAAGAGTTTTCGTATTTCGTTAAAATGTTTCTTTAAATTCCTAACTTGTATGCCAAGAAAAGTCTTAAACGTCAATCCTGAGAACATGAACAAGTGAACATTTCAATGGCTCCTGCAACCTTCAAATATCATTCTACAGGCTGTAAAAAGTGTTAGATAAGCTTTAAATACATGGCAGCAATCCTATCATTTTTCTCTGTAATTTATCATTTTCACCAGCGGCACCAGAGGAAGTGACACAACCCTGGGTGGGCAATTTATGTCATTAATGAGTGGGTGGCAATGTGTCATGATGGGACATAAAACAAACTGGCTGGTGCCAACCTGTATGTACTCATCCTTTAAAGCCCAACCTTAAATAGTGAGGTTGAAGTGTGCCAAATCATTGAGTTGGAGGAGGGTGAAAATATAAGGGCTTAGAGAAGTCTTTCTGCTTCATGTTCCAATAAGGTTAAAAGTCACACAAATTCCCCACCAGCAGCTCAGAAAGGCACAAAGGTAGGACACAGCAGGAGGCACATTACACTGCTGCAAAAACCAATACACAGGAAAGTCTGCTGTTAAGAGCCAGTCTGTTCTGTCTCCAACACAAAGACAACTTCATAAAAGTCCGTATTCAAGTTAAGTCTTTGAGCCTCATTTGATGCGAGCAAATCCCAGAAGAGCACTTAACAACATTACAGCAGCTCCTCTGTTGAAGAAATACCCAAGTTTCACAAGCTGCACTGAAACAATAAGAGACTTTAAAACAAACAGCATGTCCCACAATGTGCAAGTAATACCACAGTTCATCACGTTAACAGCGGAGATAAAATCTAAACCTCTGTCACTGATACATCAAACTGAAACAGCACTCAATCGCAGAAAAACACATACAGATGTTCAATTAAAAGCAGGAGCCCACAGTCTTGGCTCGTGTTTGCACCGGCCCACATTGTTTGCAGAGCAACAGCGGTTGCTAGTGGCAACACCGTCCACTCCCGTTTCTAGGAGCCTGTTGCTACGCAACCAACAGAATACTTCCCAAACCAAACAATGCCATCCCCCCACCTGAATTCTCCATCTCACGCCAAGTAGAAACTTACAACAATAAATACTATGTAAGCTGTTAATTTCAGACGGCGGGGGGCCCGGGGGGCAGACTTGTTTTAATGCTGGAGCCACATAGAAACGTACAGACTTGATACCCGCTGTGCATGTCTTGGCCATGTCTTGATAAAGTTTGTTACTTTCGTAACTATGTAGTGGTCAGAAGAAGGAACAATGTTTGAGTCACTTTACACCTTTATCATTTAAAAAAATAAACATGCAGAGTTTTTTCTACAAAGATGTTTAGTCAGATATGATGACAAACAACTTGGCAGTTTTCTTTTTTCAACTCAGAGAAAACTCATTTCAAACTAAGGCAACACTTGTTGCTTTAAAAAAACATTTATGAAAGGCAATTGCCTCACACTGTGGAGGTTTACTTTTCACTTTCTCACTCATGTAAAAAAACATCAAAAAGCAACAGGTGTGATTGAAATTTAACATCTGTTTTCCATTTTTGCAATCCATTCATATACAAATATTTTACAGTTATTCATCTTTATTTTTAGGTTAAAAAACAATGTGCTCACAAATGTTCGGAAATCACATCTAAGGCATACATGCTCACACAAAGAGCAAATTAAGATATGATGAGAGATTTCCACAGCAGAAGCTGTTCTTCAAGCCTGTCTCATTAATTCATGGCTAATCCAATCAAAGCAGCTCTTGGTGTCTGCAGATGGCAGAGCTGGGGGAGGGAGGTGGGGGCTGACAGAGAAAAGAGGCACCGACCGCTGCCTCTGATCCAAGAATACTCCTCCCCTCCCCACCGCTGGTCATCAGCACAACCTGTCCACTCTGTCACTGTGTGCACTGCAGACCTGACAGCCGCAGAGAGAGAAAGATCAAACCGCTGCCATGGAGATTGTATGTTCGCCACCTCCTCCCCCACACCCTACCTCATCTAACCCTTTCCGAATTTCCACTGCCTCCTACCTTTATCTGCCCTTATCCTTACCATATGATGTCGTAAGATGTGAGACTGATTTATTAAAATTCCACAATTTGAGTCTTGAACATAAACCAGAAAAAACAACAGAAAGGGAGGGGGAAATAGGGAAGAGATGCATACAACTGGCGATGCTATCAGACTATATTAACGCGTGGGCATTCCTCTTCATCACACTTATTTGTCTGATGTCAAGCTACAATAATGATACAACAGAGATGTACAGAGAAATCGGCTGGTGACCGGAATTGGCCAATTTCCCGCTCGACTGGCCCTGATCGCTGATCACACCTGTCAGAAACTAAAAATTTGATCTGGCTCTGGCAACACTGTCTAATGTGGAAGTTGTTACTGAGTGAACAAGGCTGAGGCTCTTCTCTGTATCAGTGGAGTGATTAAAATGAAATTGTGCATTTTCCACCATTGGCTTGTCGCTCAGAATAAGTCACAGAATAACATGAAGCTTAAAGAATTACAGCAAAGTCGTTCCATTTTATCGTTTTAAAATACGTGTCTCATGCCTGTTGGATGAGGAAACGTTTGTAGACTATTACAATAAATGGATGAATGATATATCAATCTTACACATTAACAGTACATCATTGCTTTTCTGAAATATTAAGTTTTACTTTGAACAGTCTTTTAGAAAAGAAATTCATCATCTTGCAATATGATGAACATTACATAAATTATTTAAAAGTAGATCTGCTGAAATGTTGAAATTTATTTACAGAAACCTCTGTCTTCTAACCTGGAGATACCTTCACAGTACAGAAAAAAGTATTTTGTTCTTTATCGTGCTAAAGTAAAAATAATAATAATTCAGAAATGGCTAAAACAAGCAGGTCCGAGCTTTACAAAACCAGCAAACCAGTAAAAAAAATGTGCCGAATAAAAACACTTCTCTTTGGTGTCTTGGCTGTATACACTTTGCTGAATAAGTCTAAAATCCAGAAATTAAAATACTATTGCTGTCTGAATAAAGAAACTTCTGTTCTGTTTGAGAAGTAAGACACAAAAGCAAAAACTGAACAAAGAGTGTTGTGTTTTTTACCTGGAAAGCAAACTTGGAAACGCGTTTTGCAAAGATGGCCTCAGATTCAAGCAAGTTGTTGCTTTTCTCTTCTCTGATAAATCTAAGATAAGTATCATGTTGAACGAAAGGAGTTACCCTTCTTGGCAAGGATTTAATGCACAGAGACATGGCTCAGAAATTACTCTACTGTAGATAGATGCCTTTAAAGGAAGTCCTTGACAATGAGCCATCCGAGCTTTTAATCTGAGATGGATCCAAGTATCTGCTGTTCACGCCAACATCTTAACATCAGACCCAGAGTAAAATATGTGATGCTCATCAAATTTACACACAAAGCCCCTGTCAGACACAAATACATATAGCCTGCATGTCACGTTTATTTCCAGAATACTTGTTTTAGGTTTCCAGCTAGGTGCCTGGAAATCACACCAATCCTCTTATTTCACTTCTTCACAATGGCTCAATTTCCAGCAAAACTACAAGGATACCAAATATTAAATCACAAGAACATTGAACAGTGGCATATTTTCATTTTATGCCTTTTTAAACCCTAATAGATGAGACCACACTAAACACCGTTGCAACAATGCATAAAAAGGGTTTCCAACTCAGGAGGTGTGGGCATCAAATGACTAATCCTGGATGTGTTTAAAGCTGTGCTTTTCTCATATGAAGAGCAAACTATAATCCTAAACTACATAAGCTTTCAAAAAATATAATCCAACTATTCTCTGTTTTAATAAGAATCTGTCATGAACAGAATCAAGGACGCAATTTTGGAAAGCTAATGAATTTTAGATGGTTTACAGTCCTAAATGCAATCTCACATCCTGCAAAACTGCTGGATCTCTTACAGCACAGATCTGCAAATCCAGACCTCAAGTGCCTCTAGTGCATCAGAAAGTTGCAACTTTTGGATGCATCTGTGCTCCAACACACCTAAATCAAACTAATGGTTTGTGACCAGGTCTTTGCAAATCTTACTGGCATGCCAAGGAGGTGATTCAACCTTTTGATTCATGTTTGTTGAAGCAGGGATGCATTCAAAAGTTGCAGGACTGTGACACTCCCCTGTTTAAAAAAGGTAAAAATCAGCTCAGCTCATTTTAAACACTGCAGCTCCATCCAATCCTCTAAAGAAAAACAAAATACATATTTAATTTTAAATGCATATGTGTGCACAATTTGAACACAAAATATCTCAATTATGTTTGATTTCAAAAATGACCCCGTAAAAGCACTTTATTGGGATCTTATGTGACAGATTCAAATAAATTAGTGTATACATCTGAAGTACAAAGAAAATGAAGGATCATTTATTTTACATTTTTTCACAAAGAAAAATCTAAAAAGCATGTCATGCATTTGTATTCAGCCCCCTGAGCCCATTCTTTGTTTACTGTACTTACAGCAAGCTACAAGACTTAATGGGGTGTCTACCAATTTTGCACATAGAGACTAAAATCCTTCATTCTTCCTTGAAGAATAGCTCAATCTCAGTTACAGTTTATACGGACCAACTGTGAACAACAATTTTCAAGTCTTGCCTTTGTCTAAACTTTGACTAGGCCATTCTGAGAGATTATTATGCTTGATCTAAACCATTCCACTGTAGCTCTGGCTGGATTGTTTATGGTCATTGACCTGCTGGAAGGCAAACCTTGGGCCCAGTCAAGTCTTTAGCAGCCTTTAAGAGCTTGCTCCAGAATTGCCCTATATTTAGATCCTTCCAACTCTGACCAACGTCCCTGTTGCTGCTCAAATAAAAGCATCCCCACAGCATGATACTGCCACTCCTAAGTTTCATTAGCCAGAATGACTTAAGATAGAGTTTCCACAGTGAAGTGCAGTGTTGAATTTCCTCCACACATTAGGCATATAGGCCAAAAACCCTAAATTCGGCCTCATCTGATTGGTTGGGATATTAATTTCTAACTAAATCCTGCTTTAAACTTCCCCAAAACTCCATCACTGACCTGTCTGCTGTGTTGCTTGGTCTTCATGCCGCTGCCTGTTCTCTTATGTTCACAGAGCAGCTGTATTTATACTGGGATTAAATTACACACCGGGGGACACTCATTACTAACAAGGTGACTTTTACAGGCAATTGGTTGTCCTGGATTTTCTTTAGGGGTAATCAGATTAAAATGGGCAGAATACAAATGCACATCATACTTTCAGATTTTTACTGGTTAAAGATAGTTTAGTTTCATTTTTCCTACGTCTTAATTATGCACTTCTTTAGATTGCTCCATCAGATAAAATCTTAATAAAATACGCTTGAATTTGACAACTTTTGCGCAATGAATATTCTTTTTGGCACTATAGATTGTGATAATACCGTTGTGAGAACAAAGATTATGATTCATATCACAATTTCTCCTTTTTTCAAATTCCATTTTTTGTAAATGAAGCACAAACTTCCCTCAAATCTATTAAGTGTATGATAATTTAGAAGAATAAACCACTAACTGTGCTCACGTGATAACTGCTAGAGGTCCACATTTGTTGATTTTTGTTTGAAAATATTTTTAACATGCAGAATAAAGTATTGTAAAAAGTAATAAATACCGCCCAGAGGGGACAAATTTCACATTTAGATGTAGGATGTAGGAAGAGAAAACTGCTGAAGTAAATCCACATCCAAATTTAGCCAGAAAGTTTTTTTTTCCTTGGTATCCTTTGCAACTGCTTCCCATCTAATACTTGGCTCAAAAGGTTTCAGTAGAAACACTAATGTAGAGCGAACAGAAAAACTACCACCCCATAATTCATTCGTTGCCAACCAGCAAAAACGGAGCTCACCAAAAAGATTCATCTTGGATTTGTTTAGAACTTTGAGGCAGGTTTATACGAAGAGTTTTTTCACCAAACAGCCAAATCTTAACTAGCCCCTAACTCTACAAAAGAAGGGAAAAGTGGGGAGCAAATAGGGGTCTGCAGCTATCTGCCTGAACTCAGGGAGGGGGTGGGTCATTGTAATGCAAATCTTGGTGCTTTGTCTTCAGCTTGGGGCAGGAAATTTAATTATCAGTTGTGTAGCCATGAAACAAGCAGGTGTAATGAGAGGTAAGTAGCTGATGACACATACACTCAGACAGAGGGTACAGACTGAAAAACATTTCATTTCACAACAGGTCTCAGCTTGTTGCCATCGCACAAGGGTGAATTAGTGACTGCATTTTCTGAGAAAACAACAAGAGTTGTTTCTCCGTTTCCTAGCAGCGAAAAAACCCGCACAGTTTCCAAAATCTTTACAGATGGACTTAAAGCAAGAGTTACCGTTTCGCTTTCAACAGATAACTTTACATCAATCAACAGACCAGTGACTTGTGAAAATTATGAAACTGTAACATCTCATACTGTGTGTAGTTATGGTACTACTAATGTCTATTTAACAAGCCCCCACGAGGAATTCTTCTCTCAGCCCTTCTGCTTTGCTCCGTAATTTCCTGACATGCCATGACTTGAGTTCGGCAATAAACCATTAAAAGGATCTTAATATATGACAAAAACATGTGCAAAAATAGCCAAGGAGCTCACTTTCCAAACCAAGAGGTATGTGGAACTCTATCTAATGCACAACAGCTACCAGAAGCTAATATGTAACTATTGTGGGGATGGGCTAAATTCATGTGTCAAATTACATGAAAGTTTAAAAAAAAAAAACAACAGTGCTAAACTTTTCCACTTTCAAGTCATTTTAATGGGATAGAAGAAATAATGCCAAAGTGACCACGGTTTTGTTGAGCTGTTCAAAGCCTAGAATAACTTGGCGCAGACCAGGCCGCCTGCGACTGCCCCAGTCTGTTTTAAATGTTGGTGTCAATACCAGGATAACATGAAACTGCTGTATTTTTAGTTAAGGTTAAGAATCTTATTCTCTATGGCTAATCTGTTGTGGGCTGGAAATTTCTTCCTGAGGGGAACAGAGGGTCTCATCAAAATAGCTAAATACAGCAAAGGCAAACCCTGACATAACACACTTCTGAGTGCACACAGAAAATTCACACACACGTTGAACATGTGACTCTGCAGCTGTTCTACTGCTTGCTAAACAGTACACACAGGGAATCATCAAACATTTACAACAACGCGAGTAACAGTTATAATGCAATCCAACACAAAAAGATTTGTATTTAGGATGCCAAGGAGAGCACTAAGGCTAGGGCAGAAGATCGTTGTTGTGTGAAGTTACAAGCCAGTCTTGTGTTTAGTGCTAAAACACAGAATGATCACAGGCTAATAAAGCCAGAAATATTCCTCAAATTATAGAAGATAACAGGACATCTAAAACAGGAGGTTGGAAACAAACACAGAATTAATTGTGCACTTTTCCACAGACTTTCTGTCAGACCTGCTTCTGCAAACTAAAAGGTATGCAGTCCAGCCACAAGGAGGGAGATAAAATATACCTGATCAGAACATTTCACTCCCTGGCCAACCCTGACCCCCTCTTCTTTCCATGCCTTATGTGCTTTTGTGTATCAAGTTGCCATGTAAACATAACAGTGTCACGTTGAAACAGGGAGGTGGGGCTGGTATAGTTTCAGCAGAGTCATCATTATTACCACTGTTATGATTTGGTGTTATTGCTGCTGAGAGGAATGTCTAACTAATCAAAGTTTCTCAATTCAAAACAAAGCTTTACATTTTTCAGAGTTTAATGGAACTCAACTATGAAGCTGGAAGTATCCAAAATAATTTCAATCATTTAAAATCTAAAGAACATTTACTATGATCTATATAATCATATCCAGAATTGTTGAACTAGTTTTACATAAAAGAAAACAGATTAGTTCTGATTCAAGTTATACCTAAAGATAAACCGAGGACATTGGAACATATCAATGAAAGCAATGCCCGATCATGCAGCATATAAGTATATAAGACAGGCATCGTAACCAGAAACTTTACCCTGCAGTTTAAGTCATTCAAAAAAAAAAGCTAATACAAACTAAAAATCCAATCTTCAACGAATCATCAAGAAACACCACCAGATCGCATTGAAAACAACACTGGTCGGTGTGGAAGGTGTTACTATGTGAAGAAGACTCGGCTACTTTCTGGATCAGTGAGGCGTTAACAACAAAAAGCCTCTTTTCTAGGGAGGCATGTTGGCTGTTCATTCAGGCTGCTATAATGGGGCATCAGATGTTACCAGATAACAGGAAGCTGATGGTACTACAGGAAATTTGCTTGGTTCTATCTTTTTTTAAGAATCTCTTTCTGACTGTCATGTACCATGCTGGGTCTGGAAATGTTGGAAGTCTTTTGGAAAACTCCCAGTTCAGATAAGAATCTAGTACTTCTACAAAGAATACAAGCAGAGACTGTTGTTGGCAATGCTAACTGCCACTAGGTACACTAAGTGCTAATATGAGATGCTAAAGACAGTTTAAAATGTCAACCCTGTAATTATTTTCTCTTTGGAAAGCTTTCACATACATGGTGTGACATCACCTCTGATCCAAACATAGATTCATTTATTAATGACTGATCACAGAAAGGCTGCTTAAGGGTTAATCCAGAACAGGAGTGCCCGAGCATCTTGTCATTTGACACATGTCACTT
>JAHHUM010002758.1:0-128165 GCA_036173005.1 Crenichthys baileyi | reverse complement strand
TATATTTGAGCCTCTTTTTCTCTTAAATATTAAGTTGGAGATCGCTGTTATTTGTTTCAAAAAAAATATTTTAAGAAAAAAAAGGATTATTTTAGGGTTTGGCATCTTACAACAAAAACTTAATGGGTTATAATTCGTCTTGTAAAGGAGATATACTATAATTTACTTTTTCAGATTTCCCATAAACTGCAGTATTTTAAAGAGCTCTGTAAATATGGCCTGTTAGGGAAAAATTATAGTTCCATTTTTACTATAAATGTTTTTAGTTAAGACAGTTCAATTTATTCAGAATGTACAGAAAATTCTGCTTTTACTTGAACGGCATAAAACATAAATTATCGAAAACCTAATGGGATGTTTTTTTCAGAATGATGCACCTCCTGAGACAAAACAAGGCAAAATCCTCTAAGGAAAAGATGTCTTGCAATTTGTTGTAGAAAAAGTCTATAAAACGTATAATAGGGCAACTAAAAATGTCAGGGGATCTACTTTATCCAATGTTTCTCTTTAGAGTTATGGCTGAGATTCAGATGGATCTGCAGCTCTGCAGATGGATAAAATAGCTGGCAGTTGAACAAAGAAAAATGTGCAGCTGAGAATAACTTCCCCATTAACAATCAACTTGGTTTAAGGGTTTATTTAATAATAATAATAGTTGAAAGAGGCAAGTTTATAGATAACTCCAGTCATTTAACCTTACAGTTTCCTTAATATTAAGTGACTGGAGGACTTTAATAATAAGGACTTTAATCACAAGACTACAAGACAGTAATATATATATATTTCTGAATCTTCATGCAGTGGCACCACCTAGCTGTAACACATCATGTTATTAAAGTCAGGCCTGAAATACTAAAAGCAACCTAACTTTGTAGAGCACCATCCCAGATTTTGATTTATATCATTATGAATTCTGATAATGAGGGACCATTTAATTATGACAGAAACCAACTAAAGCTTAGGTGTCTCTAACGTCGCTTGGAAAAAGTTGAAAGACATTAGAGCTCGGCTTGTTAATGATTAGTTCGTTTTAGGAAGGGAACTATGAGTAAACCACATCCCAAAACATCTGCAGTGAACGTTTCGTTGAATAAGTTTGGACGTAGACTGTAGCGAACCGTTGGCAACAGTTTTAGCAGTAGAACCAACGGTGCTAAGGCTAGCTAGCTACTCTTCCACCTGTTTAAACGGCTCAAAAAAAGAAATCAACGGCCGACGTTTCACCGTGTCGTCTCCATAAAACCCCACAACAATCCTCAACAACTCTACCCACGTTTAAACTCGCAGGTGAACTTGCTCTCATGTCGGCAACCGAATTAGCATTAGCCGTAGTCTACTATACGTTTATCCATCCATCCATCCATCCAGCAGGAACTGAGCTGAAGGAGCGATCACGTCTCGGTTTGCACTAGACTACATGGTAGCAACAAGTGTGAAGTGTTCGGAGTTGTAGTCACATATAATCTATGTTGAACGCAAGCTGTTGCAGAAGTTGGAATAGATCCAGAGCGAACATTAGAAGCGAAATGTTGTCGCTTAACGAAAAAGCTGTTCGCAACTTGGGGCGGATGCCAGAAATAGGAGAAAGTTACATTCAGGAAGACGCGCTCGAGAATAGACATTTCTTCCTCCCTTTAAATTAAATTAGTCTCGAAGTCTTATAAACATAAAATCACCTTTGCCTTGAGAAAAGTTCTGCCCTGGAACTGCTCTCTTTCCCTCTCTCCAACTCACTCGGTGACTTCCAGATGCTGCTGCTGCTGTTGCTGAGTGTTGCGCCCGTTGGTAAGTAACTGTCTCCACGGCTACAGTCACTATAGCGCGGCGGGGTCTCAAGGCAACTGTTGCTACCTTCGAACGCTTAAGTCAGGGGCCTCACCATGTGAGGGAGGAGCCAGATGGAAAAGCGCTCCGCCCAGTTAGATCAGGCTGTTAGTTCAAATTAGGCCGCTAGGGGGTGCTGTGGCCGTGGGAAAACGGCGTAAAATAGGATATGCTAAATCATATTTTGAGGGGGTTATTCCAGGGCGTTCCAGGAGTTCAATTTACTAAGGTGAAACTCATATTTTATAATGAATTACACACACAGTTATATTTTTCAAGAGCTTTATTTGTGTTCAGTTTTAAGACAATGACTTACAGCTAATCAAAATGCAACACCTATTTTCGCAAAACAGCTAATAATAAATAATACCAATAAAAGTAATTTTTAAGACAAAAATCTGTTATGGCCATGTTATGGATTACAGACAGTGCCGGTCAAAATTTTTAGGACGCCCTTCTCATTTCATGGTTTTCTTTATGACTATTTGCATTGTACATAGATTCTCACTGAAGGCCTCAAAACACTGAATGAACACGTGGAATTATGTAGCAATCAGAAAATTGACAAAGAACTTTAAATACTCGTCCTCATACTCGTCTTCTTCCGCTTAATCCGGGACCGGGTCACGGGGGCAGCTGACTCAATAGAGACACCCAGACATCCCTCTCCCCAGACACCTCTGGGAGGGACAACTTTTGGGCTTAAAGTTCTTTAAATATTAAACATATTTAAAGAACTTAAAGTATGTTTTATACTTTTGATTCCTTAAAGTAGCCGCCCTTTGCTGTGATGACTGAAACATTAAACTTTTAATCCTCTAGGAAGGTCTTTCAAGACTCTTTAGAAAACCATTTCAGGTGACCACCTCATGAAGCTCATGGAGAGAATGCTAAGAGAGCCAAGCAATAATCAAAGCAAAGGGTTGAAGAATCAAAAATTTAAAAAATATTTGGAGCTATTTTACACTTATTGTTTACTATATAATTCCATGCGTGTTCATTCCTGGTTTTGTTGCCTTTGGTAAGAATCAACAACTTAAAAGTCATGAAAATAAAGAGATCCATTAAGTGAGAAAGTGTATGTAAAACTTTTGATTGGTAGTGTATGCTGAAGACTGCTGACTTAACAGTTGTCTAGTAGAAGGTCATAGACTGCTCAAGAAGGGTAAGAGACGAAACAGAACTGCTAAAGACGCTGGCTGTTCAAAGAATGTGGTATCGAAGCATATTCATAGAAACTAGAATGGAAGGAAAAGGTGTGGTAGAAAAAGGCGCACAAGCAAAACATAACTGCAGCCTTGAGTGAGAATTGTGAAGAAAATCCCATTTACTGTCAGGCTTTTGGGGAGAATTCACCAAAACCCTCAATAATTACCACACACATGTTTCTAGGACATGGACTACAACTGTATTCGTTGTCCTAAGCTACTCCTGAACAAAAATCAGTATAATTTTACTTTGGCGAAGTAGAACAAAAGGATCAGACTGGTTGGCTCAGTGGCCCAAAGTAATATTTCATATGGAAATCAAGAATTTTCAGAGAGTGGAGAAGGAAGAACGGAGAAGCACAACATCTATGTTGCTTGAGATCCAGCATGAAGTTTCCAGTCAGTTATGATTTGGGGAGTCATGTCCTCTGGTGGTACCGGTCCACTGTGTTTTATCAAGGCCAATGTCAGCACAGCTGTCTATCAGAAAATTTCAGACCACTGCATGCTTTTTTCTGGTGACAAGCTTTATGGAGATACTGATTTTATTTTCCAGCGGTACTTCACTCCCACCAATAGTAGATAACCTGCTTTAATGACATCGCAATGCTTGATGGACATTCTTAACACCTCTGCAAAACCACAACCTGATCACCTCCATGACCAACCACATTGATGCAGTATTTCAAGCAAAATTAGTCCCAATCACGTATTGAGTGCACATACAGTACATTGTATGGACATACATTTCACTAGACCAAAATATGTGTATGGAAGATCCTTTTGTGGTTTTACTAAATATTCAAATTTTCTGAAAAGCAGAATTTTGCGTTTTTATTATTTTAATCCATTATCATCACAATTAGCAGAAATAAAATAAAATGAAATATGCCACTGTGTGCAGTAAATGTGAGTTTCACTTTTTGAATATAATTACTCAAATAAATAAACTTTTTAATTACATTCTAATTCATTGAGATGCTCCTGTTGGGGTTAAAATATTCCACTCAAAGTGGGATATAGTAAACATGTGGAAAGATGGTTTTCAATAATCTTCAAAGACAGATTTCCTGTCATTGCTGAAAAAAAGCATCTCCACAGCATGATGCTGCCATCACCCAGTTTCACCATGGGGGTGGTGTGTTCAGAGTGATGTGAAGCATCACCCCCCCGTAAGACAGACTGAATCTTTCTATATAAACACTGAATACACTATATGCAAGGGTCTCCATTGCAGATGACAACAGACGATAGACATATCATAAGAAGACAGCATTGTAAATAACATTGTTTTCCTTTAACCAGCTTATAGAATTTATAGAAATAAATTAGGACCATAAATTTCAGTTTTTCGAATACTTTAATATTTAATTTTGAAATTTACAGCCCAAATTGTCAAGGTATACACTGTTTGCATAACTGTTCTTTTGGTAAAATAAATTAAAATGAACACCCATGGATATTTGAACAAAAAAAAAAACAGCTTTTTGCATTGGAATGTGAACTTAAATCATAAGAATATTAAAGTAAATAACAATTATTAAAAAAATATTGCCACTTCACGTGACAGGACAGCAAGACTTTGTCAATCCTATTGAGTTTTCACAATGCACATTAATGCCTGAACGGTTTTATTATTGTTATCATGAATACACATCTGATGCCTTATCCCTGTCTAAGATATGTTTTTGGAATATAGCTTTAGACATGTTTATTTTATACACAAATGGGGAAATGTTCTCGCTATACCTTGACTTCATGTTATTATATTTCTTACCACACGATGGCAGCACATACCAATAGTTGAAAAGAAAAATTGTTAATTTAATCTAATCTCCATAGATAACCCAACTAAAACCATTTAATGAACTGGTAACGCCTGTTCTGTTGAGTTACAAAACGTTCAAATGAAACTAAAGTGAAATATTACATAAAAAAATAAAGATGACACAATTAGAATATAAATGATTATGAACACACGTTAAAATGAAAAGTACACATATAAAGTCATATAGAGTAAGCTTGAATATTATTGAAAAGTTTATTTATTACAGTGTCTCACATTATATAGCTTAATTACAGACTGATATATAAATTTGTATAGTTTAGAGTGGATTAAGGTCCAGTATTGGAGTTTAGTGGGAGTGTTATATTGAGCTGTAAAAGGGGCAGATGGCTCCAGCAGCTCAGCAGCAGGACTCCTTTTATTTCGTTGGTTGTCAGTTAGAGACATACCTGCTTCAAGATCTTCTTCTGGCAGTAAGTGATTATTAACACACCATTTATCTGTTTTTTTTAAATATATCATTTCCTATGTCATGGAGTCCAGATGATGTCGTTTAATGAATGCACAAGACAGTTTTTTAAAAGGGGCAGTTAGAGTTTACAGTAGACGTTAAGAGTTTTAACGTGTCCGTCTGTCGGTTGCTAAGTCTTCTTAGTTAATCATTCAGTTCACCAGCTTCATGAAATGTTTTCGGTTGATTTTGTAATCTTTCAGAGACCGTATTTAACTGATATCCTGCCTCAGTGATCTCAGTTGTAGCTTCCTCAGTTAAAATCCCGCCCCGTCGTGCTAGCTTGCAAGCTACAGTAACGTTCATTCGGGTAATTTGAAATTAAACGCTTTGGTTTGAAAGTGAAATAATTTGAAGGTTTGAAACTGAACTCATTTGCTTGGAAAATGTATTTCGTTGTATTGAAAATTCAGTTTAACTGCTTTCACTTTCAGTTCTGTAACTCAACTGTAACTTTATTTCCAAAATTCATTGTTTTGTGCCACACATCGGGGTCCGTCAATGAACATCTGCCAAGCTCAGCTACGCTCCACGGATGCCGTGAAGGAAGTTGATCTTGATGTGAACCGTGCTCTGTGGACCCGGATGTGTGACACAAAAACTTTTTGGAAATTTGGAAATAAAACTGAATTATAGACCTAAAAGTCAAAGGGGTCAAACCAAAGTTTCAATACAAAATACGTTTTCAAAGCAAGTTAATTTAATTTCAAACCGTTTATTTCAGTTTTAATTGAGTGAAATTCATTTTCAAACCAGTGGATTTAATATCAAATCATGCAAATACAAAATCAGTTCTTAATTCAATTTCATTTTCTGATGGCACAAGTTTCTGCCCATAGGGAACTGGTACTTTCGGCTCCCAAACCGGCTCTTTTCTTACTATTATATAAATGTCATTTAACAATTATAATGTAGTAATAAGTGCAGTTTAAATGTATTATTTAATCAGTTAGAATTTCATCGCTAAATGTATTTATTTCAAGAACGCAGTAACTCAGATATTGCATAAATTCATTTTACACAGTGATGTATTTCAAGTTTTTTTTTTCTGTTATTGGGCGATGATGGCTCACAGATAAAAAATACCAAATTTCAGTTTTTCAGAAAATGAAATGTTCTACTGAAAAGCACATAAATCTGCAGCTGTATTATATAGATTGATTTCACATAGAGTGATATGTTTCAGTAAAGTTTGATTATTATGGCTTACAGCTAATCCAAAAACACAATTCAGTTTAATAGAAAATTTGAATATTACATAAGACTGATAAATATGTACTGTACACTGTAAATACCTTCAATACTTACTGATCTACTGAAATATTACCTACTGAATCAATGCTGCGTGGCATGGCGGCAATCAGCCTGTGGCTCTGCTGAGGTGTTAAGGAAGCCCAGGTTGCTTTAATAGTGACAAACATCTTGTTTTTATGGTTGGCTCTGGTGTTTCTCAACCTCCTCTTGAAAATTGATGATTGAAAATGTAAGTAAATAATTAGCATTTTACTGCACGACCTAAGTATTTGATACATCAGAAGAACAAAATTTATTATTTGGTACAGAAACCTTATTTGCAATTATAGATATCAGATGTTTCCTGATGTTTGCACACACTGCAGCAGGGAGTTTGGACCACTCCTCCATAAAGATCTTCTCTAGATCCTTCAGATTTCGGGGCTGTCGCTGGGCAATACGGACGTTCAGCTCCCTCCAAAGATTTTTTTTTTGGGTTCAGGTCTGGAGACTGGTTAGGCCACTCCAGGACCTTGAGATGCTTACGGAGCCACTCCTTAGTTGCCCTGGCTGTGTGCTTCGGGTCGTCATCATGCTGGAAGACGCAGCCATGACCCATCTTCAATGCCCTTACTGAGGGAAGGAGGTTGTTGGCTAAGATCTCCAGATACATGGCCCCATCCTCCTCCCTCAATGCGGCTGCAGTCAATCTTATCCCCTTTGCAGAAAAGCATCCCAAAGAATATGTTTCACCTCCATGCTTCACAGTATGGGATGGTTTCTTGGTTTGTCCTCATCCTTCTTCCTCAAAACATGGCGAGTGGAGTTTAGACCAGAAAGCTCTATTTTTGTCTCATCAGACCATTTATCCGTCTCCCATTCCTCTTCTGGATCATCCAGATGGTTGTTGGTAACTTCAGACAGGCCTGGACACATGCTGCTTGGAGCAGGGGGACGTTGCATGTTGCTGCACGATTTTAATCCATGGCGACGTAGTGTGTTACTAATGGTCTTCTTTGAACATTGTTGCGTGTGGTCCCGGGTTTCTTCAGGTCATTGACTTCGTCCTGCCATGTAGTTCTGGGCTGATCCCTCACATTCCTCGTGATCTTTAATGCCCCCACGAGGTGAGATCTTGCATGGAGCCCAAGACTGAGGGAGACTGACCGTTATCTTGAACTTCATCCATTTTCTTTCAGTTGTTGCCTTCTCACCAAGCTGCTTGGCTATTTTCCTGAAGCCCTTCTCAGCCTTGTGCAGGTCTACTAGTTTATCCCTGATGTCCTCACACAGCTCTCTGGTCTTGGCCCTTGTGGAGAGGTTGGAGTTTGTTTGACTGAGTGTGTGGACAGGTGTCTTTTATACAGATAACGAGTTCAAACAGGTGCAGATAATACATGGAGAACAGGAGGGCTTCTTAAAGATGAACAACAGGCCTGTGAGAGCCGGGATTCTTACTGGTTGTTATGTTATACAACCATGATGTGGTTGCACTGGATCGGCCGGCTTCTGGGTGTCACGTCTTCAGTCTTGAAGTTGTGCAGGTTGCTGTTAGTTTATTATTGTTCGATTTATTTCTTGTCTCACCTCTAGTATTTGTTCCTTTAAACAGGTGAGTCTTTGTTTTGGTTCTCTGTCAGTCAAGACGAGCAGGATTGGCTTGTCAGGCTGCATAGTTTGGCTGACAGACGCCTAAAATTAGGTTAGATGACTACAATGATTTTCTCAGGGGCCAGGGCTGTATTCTTTGAATAAAATTATAAACAGACCTATTTATTAGGCTTTAATTTAAAAATCCCACATGAAATATGAATAAAACATATTAAGTGACATCTAAAGAAACTGAACTCCTCATCAGGATTGTAAACCTCCTTGAATGACAATTTACTTTAAAAGGATTTTTAATTTGGTGATTAATATTTACCATATTTACCACTATGGAATGCTATTCCTGCATTTTTTACCTTTATTTGTGTATTTATCTTTAAATCAGGCCCCCTGAAACCCCAAACTGTCATTATTAAAATGTCAGTTGTACAAAAATAGCTCAAACTTCCTTTAGACTCAAATAAACGATCTGAGAGATTGGTTGATTCAAACATTTAAAAAGAGCAACATGTAAAACGAGTGCTCGAATAATGTTGGCCTACCATCTGTGTTACTTTTTCTTTTTGCAAAGCATAGCTCCTTTATTAATGCAGTAATGCAGCATGCAGGAGTTTTGTTACATGTGTTTGTTTCCTGTAACATGCATGCTTGCAGAGTGTGGGAGGAGAGAAATGGTGCAGTGAGCAGCAGCTGTCTCATTCTAGGATGCGTCAGCACTAAGCCTCTGCTGCAGCATGTTGGTGTAGCATGCGTAGTTGCACTGGATCGGCCGGCTTCCCGGTGTCACGTGCTGCCGTGGCGGGCTGGTGTGGCTCAGTCATGTTGTCTCGCTTGGTGATTGGCTGAAATTGTCAACAGAGCAGTGATTGCACACATTTGTGAGGTCATCTGAGCATTTATATATATATACGTTATATACAAACTCATATTGAGATCAGTCCTTTTAGTAGGACTGTATTACTTACTTTAAAATGTATTTCTGTAAGTTTAAATGTAAGCTCAAAAAAACATCTGTGGTTTTTGGACATTTCATTGAGTTTTAATAGAACATTCATGTTGCCTACCTTGATCATATACAACCTACAAGTGAGGAAAATGATTGCATTTAACTCCCCTTAATATTCAATTCTAGACCACCACTAGGTGGTTTAATCACCTTCACAGCTGCCTAAAACAAAGGGTTTAGAAATGAAATGAATTCATAGGGAGATTTAAGTGTTTTTTCCATGTCTTTCTAATTTTCTGCTTTCTTAAAGTTGTGCAGGTTGCTGTTAGTTTATTATTGTTCGATTTATTTCTTGTCTCACCTCTAGTATTTGTTCCTTTAAACAGGTGAGTCTTTGTTTGGGTTCTCTGTCAGTCAAGACGAGCAGGATTGGCTTGTCAGGCTGCATAGTTTGGCTGACAGACGCCTAAAATTAGGTTAGCATACAAAGTTCCTGTAAAGCACTTGTGTCCGTGGTTGCTCCAGGCACTTGCAGTAAACGGTCAGGGGATGTTTGTTTGTACAGAAAATGATGTGAAGTCTTCAAGTCATGCCTTAAGTTGAGTTTATTTAAATTTGAGCAACCAGCTAAGTAAAAATGGGTTTAACTTCCTAAAATCCTGACTCCCCTTGTATGGTTCTGGCCCTAGGTCCGCTGAATGAACAGATCTCTGATGACCTGAGGGGTCTGCATAGTTCATGTCTGAATGTAACTCTGAAATATTTGTTGACCCAAGGCCGTTCATCCCTTATGGACCATTAGTAAGATCTTAAAATCTGTCCCTTTACAACCAGAGGACCAATGCCGTATTTGAACGAACACTGTGATTAATCATTATCCATGCTGTTTTTCGCTAGACAAAGAATCAGTTGTTTGATTGACCTGTGGGCTGCCTGTTTAATATTGCTTTACAGACTGGTGAAGACACCATTACAACAATTGACCTGAGTGAAAAGAAGAGCATGCAGCAGTTTTCCTGTGTACAGTTTAGTGTAAAACCCTTTATGCCTGGATGTTTCCAAGGCAGTAGTAGGCTGATAATAATAATTGGCCTTTATGCGGTTGTTAACATTTAAGTCCATACTTCTTCCTGCATTTCTTGCATGCTTGGTGGTTTTTAGCCTCATTAGGCCTAGTTTAGTGCTGGTAAATATTTTTCGGGAAC
This sequence comes from Crenichthys baileyi, assembly GCA_036173005.1. Taxonomy (NCBI): domain Eukaryota; kingdom Metazoa; phylum Chordata; class Actinopteri; order Cyprinodontiformes; family Goodeidae; genus Crenichthys; species Crenichthys baileyi. Next base: position 117,844 of record JAHHUM010002758.1, on the reverse strand, counting down.
AAAATAATGACTTCTGTCATTTGTGCAACTGATCCATCACCTCATAGATACCGACACAGTGACTCAGTGACTGAGCTAAAACGATTCCTGGAATGATTCAAGCACCACAATTACTAAAATTTCTCATGGCAAATGATCAGTTTCCAGGCTTCGTTAAACTCTAACTATTCAGCACAATATGTCCCGGCCAGGTGGTTATTTGTGCTGCACAGCGCTCTCACTTTCGCTAATTATTGCCTGATATATGGACGAATTAGCATTCTAAAATGACCCATCCTCAATGCTGCAACAGCTGAGCATTTAGTTTATTAGGAAACTGAAAGTGAGGTTTGATGTATAAAAGGCAGTGTTTGTTACACCTGAATTTAAATTAGCCGTTTATCTTTTTGATAGGCAATGTGTAATTGTTTTTTATTTCTTCTTGGTTTTTGGACTAAAAATATAGGAGGTGTATTGCTTAACACTTTAGTACATTACATGGGTTCTGTTTTATCTGGATAACATTGCGCTTTTTGATGTAAAAAATCTCTTCCAGAATGCAACATGCAGGTAACAGTTTATGCACTTTTTTGTTTGTGACCATTTTCATTCCAGAGGCAGATGGCATTTATGGATGTAAAGTCAACCAGAAACGGCTGAGCTTCTAATGTTAAAACTTTGCTACAAATGTTCAAGTGTTCACTAAAGACATGCTTTGTTATTGCTTTTTAAGCAAAGCAATGTTCTATTGAGGGAATTTAATTATATGTTAACTTTATGTATTTCTGTTACTCATAAAATAACCTTTAAGTTGTTATCTGCAGAATGTGTCAATTTTTTTATCCGAATACCAGATTACTAAAATAATCGTTGGCTGCAGCTCAAGTATTTCAGATACTGATCTTGGGGAGCAAAGAGAAATTGAAAAAGATGGCCCAAGAATGGAGCCTTGAGAAACACCCCAGATCATTTTTGTGTGCTCTGATTTGTAACCTCCAAATGACACAAACTAGGCCCGGTCTGGCAAGTAAGAGCTGAACCAGTGTAACACAGAACCAGAAAAACCCAAACCTTTACTGGTGTGGTTGAGAAAGGGGAACGCAGTGAAGAGAACATTTGTTTAGGAGAAATGAGTAAATCTGCTGATGCCTTTTCAATGAGTAGATTAACAGGATTAGGCCTTTTTAGCAGAAGTTTATTCACAGCAGTAGAAAATGCAGCGTATTTATTGCAGACATCAAAACACAGCCTGGCCCTTCAAAAACACTCGTCCGACAGTAACCCCACACTTCATACGTGGATGTGAGTAAAGGCGGCATTTCTCCCGTGGGGGATGGGTCTCAGTTTCAGCATCATCTGTGAAGAGGGAAACGCGTGCCTGCTTCCTCACTGCAACTTCCCCCTCCTTCTTTTTTAGGTTTGCATGGCCTTATGTGGTGCATGGTGTGAGCATTTTCAGCCAATCAGACTGAGATAAAATGAGAAGGGAGGGCAGAGTGCCTGGAAGGAGCCGATGAGCCTGTCTTGGGTGGGGTATCAGCGGGAGGAGGGACCAACAGAGCCGGCCGGCTGCTAGTGTTTGAAAATGAATGATATGCTGCTGCTGCTGTAGACATCGTGGTCGGTTGTTGGATCAGTTGCACGTCTGCTTCATTTAAAAAACAAAAAAGGAAAATAGCAATCCTAGAGAAAAGCTGTTGGATACAAGTTGAGACGGGAATCATCTAACAATGCAACGTGAGTAGCTGAATTTAAAATAAAAATCGTGTAGGTAGGAGGAACTGCGTTGGTCTTGAATTCTACACTCATAAAACCCAGCTTGGTAAGAAGGTTTTTGTTAATGATCTCTGAGATAACAAGCTGGCTGATGTGGATTTCATGTTAATATGAGTTAAGATAAGGGAAACCCACAGCTTTTATGTCATATTCTAATAATTTCCTGGTTTATTTCTTACAGGTGAATTATTTCAGTCCCTCACTCATTTTTCTTTGAGTTTGGGTGTATAGGCATATTAGGTTAAATCTCGATCTGATGAGTATTTTAAACCCTTGGCTCGGTTGCTATGGATGGCTAGCAGCCTCTTTGCTGAATGGGTGTTGCCCAGCCTGCTGATCTGTTTGAGTTTTCCTCTTTGCTTTTGTCTTTTAATAGCCGCAGCTCATTTGTTTGTAAAATCGCTGTCTTACAAACTGAGTAATTTGATCACAAAGTAATGAGGATGCAGAGGATCACGCCCAGTTCTCTCTGTCTGCAGCAGTGGGTTCAGATCACGTTATAATGATCTGAACCCTATAAATTCAGTTTATCTCACAGAAAACAGAAAAATCACCATCAGGAGGGGAGTTTTCTTTGCTGTTTTACGGATTAACCGAGGTGAAACTGAAGTCTGTTGATAAAATTACGTTGTGTTTTTGGGGGGATCCCCTCATTTGATTCATGCCAAATGCTTTTTACCGTTCGGGTTTTCCTTCTCTGTTAATCAGACACCAAAAATAAAAGGCGCTGTTACCCTCTCAACTGTTGCTCCTTTTCCCTTTCTGAATGGACCAGCTGTTGCTAAGCCCGACTGTCCTCCATCGTCATAATCCTCTCCCATCTGCATGACTGCAGTATTTCTACAATGGTGTCAGTTTGTGCAGGGGCGCTAGCTCCACCGGGTGATTCATGCCTAACAGTGAATGTTCAGCTTCACAAAGAAAAACCTGAAGAAAAACAGAGCTGGTTATTTAATGCAATTACCTCGGTGAGTTTGTGACATTCACACCCAAAGATTCTCAACTTTCAGCAGAATATACCACACCGCCCCTATGAAGATGTTCACTTTTTATTAATTACGCCAATTAAATGTGTTATGTGAGAGATTCTTTAAAATGGGATTACACAAAAAGCCCATTGTGGATACTGGGAAGCCACATCTCTGGAAGAAATGCGTGATGCAAATGAGAAGAGGAATGTCAAGAATTTATGTGTGGTGTTGAATGTGACTGGCTCATATGATCGGGAGTGAAGGCAGTGTTTTATAAATAAGAAATAAAACAACTAGATCATGATATTTTTTTCTACAAATAATGTGGCACATATTCTGTAAAAGTTAAATGAAATATAAACAAATCTTAATTAAACTCAGTATCAGCATTTAGTCTTCTTTGGAAGTCATTCAGCATCCCTCATCCTGATTTGGCAACATTTACCCACTCTGCATCGCAAGAGTTCTCCATATCTCATCCTCTGAGGACATCTCTTGACCACCCTACCGATTTTCTATCTGATTCTGTTCTGGAGTCTGGCTGGGCCATTCCAGAACCTTTCCTCTCTTGGAGTTATTCTTTCATTCATTTGGATGTTTACTTAAGCTTACAGTGATGCTTAGCTTTAGCCTTAGCTAAACGATACCGATAACTAATTGTCAGGAAGATCCTGGAGACAGCTGGACTTTATTCCTACTTTCAGGAAATTACTGAAAAATAAAGGCCACTAGTGCTGCCAAAAAAATCTTTTAAAAAAAGTGCTGCAGCACAGTATTAGTTTGCACATGTATGCAACCATTGTTTTATCTTTTATGTACTTTTCTTTAATCAGAAAAGTTCTTTTACTTGACTTGCACAGGACACATTCATGAAAAAAGGTCTTAAAATTCTTTATCGAAGTCAAATTTTTCGTACATCACACAAAATTGACATTTTACATCAGTTTTAACCAGCATTGAGTAACTGCTGTTTTGCACTGGCGGTCAGCTGGCTGAAAGTAGGCCACATCTCTTTTTCCTTGCTCAATTAAGAGACAAAATTGGTTGTTGTGGAAACAAAATTTAGCAGCTGTTCATAATATTCCTTGGTAAAAAAACCTAATTTGATGGTTTACCAATATGCTTTACTTTAACAGCAGCAGGAGTTACTGTGACCTTGTTGTTTTAAATAAAAGCAGACAGCTCATGGTGTGCATCTACATATTTTTTACACAAACACAGTGATACCATGAAGTTGTGGTATTTTCACTCAAGGTTAACATCCCACAATAATGTCAAACCGACCCATGCCTGATTAGATCCCTGTCACGCCCAAGACCAAAACAAAGCCAGAGACTACAGACGTGGGAGGAGGAGGGGGGGGTATGATGTATGCCTCCACCCTCGTCCCTCTACGGCAGGACGAGGTAACCTAAAAATCCCCAAACCTGAGCTTTCTCAGTGTGAAAGGCTTGCTACACAAAACTGCACCACCCTGGATGCAGCTGTGTGTTAAAATGTTAAATTGAACCATTTGTGGTTGCTTAATGGAGGCTTAGTTTGAGCAAATGACAGTTAACCTCTAAAGCTTGCTGAAAAATATGTTCGTTCCTGCTCTCTCTGACCTCCCTGGAGTCTTTCCCATTAACCAAGCCTAATTGTTCCTGACAGACGAGACGTGACGGGCTCCTGCCGCAACAAGCAGACGAAGCTGCTGGTATGTGTTGTCAGCCCCCCTTAAATAAACAGGTCAAAGATGCGATAAGGGAACGAGGCGGGGTGCAACAACAGTGGTATGAACGACAGAAAAAGGGCACGGATTTGACCATGTTTGAGTGCTGAGTGTTTATTGGTCAGGGGTATTAGATGTAGTTCCTCTCATGATGTAACAGTAAAGCCTAAAAACAAAGAAAGCCTGTATGTATTCAATGTAAGAACACTATTAAAGCTCCTTATGCTATTGCTGCTGTTGTGGTCAGAAGTTTACATACAGTCATCATCCACATGAATGTCATAAAAAACGTGATCTTTATTAGATTTGTTTGAACCTTTCCTTTTTCGTGCTGGATGGAAAATACAACATTTAACTGTAATCCTTTTTGAAACCAAGGGTTAGAGTCCCAAAGTTGAGTCGTTCATGGGTTTGTTTGCTAATCCACAGAGTGAAAATTGTACATACAGGCTCAAATGTATACATACACCCCCACTAACACTTGGTTAACTGTTTCTTAGCAGGTTGGAGGGAATCCACAAGCTTTTTCTAAGCATTAACAAAGTCATGGAAAAATTCTGGTTGGATATTTGAGCATTTTTATGAGAAATGGCGGAGGTCATTTAAATTGGTTGGTTTCCTGGCACAGACCCAGCTTTTAAGCAAACCTGATTGGCTTTTAAGCTTTAAGGTTTGCCTGCTTTATCTTTTCCAAAACCTGTTTGTATGTGTGTTTGGGGTCATTGTTCTTTTTGATGTGAACCTAAAGAGTTTACTGTTAGGTTTCCTTCATTATTCCATTGACTTTGTGCCATGCACCAGTACCACTGGCGGCAAAACAGACCCTCAGCATTATGCCGCCACCACCAGTTGGTACAATGTAGTTAGGTTTGAAAACCTCACATTAATTCCATCATCTTTCCCTCATCTAATAATGAAACATTTCTCCACAAGGCATTCGGCTCGTCCATTTAGACAGCTACAGATTTCAGCTCAGCTTGAAGGTGTTAATTTTGGAGCAGAGGCTTCCTTCTTTATCTGCATTCTGTCAGTCCATGTTGATGGACAAGAGTGACACTAGATCTCCAGCAGTTTCCAGTTTTTAGCAACTTGAACGCTGTGGTTCCTTGGTTGTTCTTGAACATCATGACCTATTTCCTTTCATCTGACAATGACAGTTTGGGTCAGACGGTTGAAACATGGACACACACAACTGGTTCTGGAACGCTGATGTTACATGACCTTCCCGAGACCCTGACCTTTTGAAAATTAGTGGACTATGCTTGAAGGCTGAGTCTATTGCAGGAAACCAACTGAGTATCCATACGCTTGTTTATGGCAACAAAAAATATGTGGTTATGTGTGCAACTTGCTAAGTGGCATTTAAACATAAATTAGCCTTATGTATTATTTTGACCCACTGTTTCAAAGCCACACTGTTAGTTTAAAAAAATCACTGCAGCTGTTTTTGTGTGATCATTCCGCTCTAAAAATAACAGTTCCAAAACAATCAGAATAAAAATGAATAAAACCTGGTGTGCGCTCCTAAACGTTTCTCAGTATCCTCTTCTTGATGATGCACCTTTCAGGTGTGCCTGTGATCCTCTGTAGTAGTTTTTCAATGGAGTTCATAATTTAAAGCTGAAAGAATTGTGACGCTTGTCTCTTGCAGTGACCGCGTGCGAGCCAAGCGCCATGTCTGAAGCAGTGGTGATGGAGCCTCCTCAAGCAGGAGGCTTTCTGGGGTCATGTGGTGCAGGCGAAAGGTCAGCTTCCCTTGATGACTGCATTGTGGACACAGTAAAGTATGTTAAGACAAATGCGTTACAACGGTTACTTAAGGAAATGAAACTTAACGTAATGAAACATAAACGTGAGTAAATTGTTGCATTAGAAATTATCCTTGTCTAATTTGCAACTAGGTTATGCCTTTTACACGACTTCAGCAGCCAGTGGATGGTTTGCAAATAATTTTGTAGGTAGGTAACAGGGGATTCAGGTAGATCTTATTACCTCAAACCTATTGCAAGTTCATAAAAAAGCTCCGCAAGGTGCACTTCTGGCCCGTTTGTTATTTTTCTGCATATAGATGACCTAGGATAAAGCATTCTGAATTTAGCTTCTTACTTCTATGCTGATGATACTGTAATATACTGCTCCTCATCTGCTCCTGCAAAGGCTTTCGATCATCTCCAACAAGCTTTTGACAGAGTAGACAAACAGCTCTGTCACCTACAACCTGCTTTAAAGACAGAGAAAACTTAATTTATGTTTTTCACTTCTTCAGAAAAGGCAATGTCTGAGAAAATCCTCCCCAAAACAAGATATGTTCAACAAATGGAGTCCTGGTCTATTTTTAAATATTTGAGACTTTTAATTTAATGAAATCTAAAAAAAAAAGCTGAAGCTCATATGATAGAAATGTCTGTTTGTCTTTTGATTTTAAAAATTGGAGCTGGCAGAACTGATCTGTTGGTTCATGGGGAAAACGCTGCATATATAATATGAATGCCCTACATGCTTGTCAGCTCACTCACTGGTTTAAGTTCATATTCAAAGACATTCTCGCTGACACTCCTAACTTATCATCTCTTTTCAAATGGAAAGAAATAAATCCCAATTTTGTTTAAAAGACTTTTTGAAATGTTGGGTCCAAGAGCAAAACCCAATGAGGAATTGGGTTGGATTGGGTCAGTATAGCTTCATCTGCAAGATGAATTATCAATGAATGAATTTAAAGAACCTGTTAAACTCTGGAGTCCAGGCTGACTGTGTTTTCTAGATGACTGAGTCTATTCTCTTGTTGTGACCTGTACAGAAAATAGGCCCCGACATGCTGTTAGGATGATGACAGCCACTGCTGTCCCCCTGATGACTTAGCACTATGTTTCCTCTCTCCTCCAGATTTCCCCCAGTTCCTTTGGGAACTTACGTAAATTTACGTGTTTTTTCTCCTTCCTGTCGCTTAGTGAGTCCTCAGAGGAAGAGTCCACAGGGGAGAAGGAGGAGGAGGCCACTGCTCAAGATGCAGCCCCCAGCAGCACTAAGACTGAGGCGGCCACAGAGGTGCAGAGCCCAGGCGCACAACTGGGTGAGGCCTGAAAGAATACCGCCACGTGTTTATTTTGTCTGAGCAGCTGGATTTTAACTATAAATATAATTTAAAAAAACACTTTTAGGCTTTAGTGTAATCTTTGATGCATTTGTTCTGCCTGATCATGTTGCTGAAGTCAGCAGTGCTGGCTGAATGTCTTTTCCTGAGGAAGCAGAATCCACATTGTCTGGCAGAACAAACTTTACTTCCTCTTTCCTTCCTTTAAACTCAACTGCGACATTCTTTCCTGATAAAGTCCCTGACATAAAGTCTTCCCTTCCATGTTATCTATAAAGATAACAACAATCGCTATATTTCACTGTGAAAATCACAGTGTATACTTGCTAAAACATCTGTTATCTTATTTTTTGACAGTTTTATTCTGTGTAAATTTGTTTAATAGACCCAACCTGTATTTACAAAAAAAAAAAACTGGTAGATTTTCTTTCCATGAGAAAGTTATTCTCAATCCTGCCTGTTAGAGGAACTGATAAGCAGCTGTTGCTCCTGCAATAAATTCACCATGTGACCCCACTTAATGTTCAAAACATCCTGCTGATCGTTAGGCCAATAACCCATCTGTTCTCTCATACTGTAAACTCCCAGAAGGCCTAAAAGCGTTCTCCTGGTGTAATTATTAAAATGCTTTGGGCTATATGAAACCTAGAAGACTCTGTTAGATTCTGTCCCTAATTTGGTTATTTGTAATCATTTTACAGTATCTTTATATACTACATACTACAGTATGTGTACTTTCACTATGTATAGTGCAAAAGTTGATCTGAAAGAATATGAAATATGACGGTAAAATGAACGAAAGTTTGATGTTATTGTATCTTTGAAATATTTTAAAATAATTCCTCCCTGCACATAAAACAGCTGAGTCAGATTTTATCTCCCCGTTTTCCACCAAAGGTTCCTGGATTTAAATACCTGGGATTTTTTTTTACCCAGGTAAAAGAAATTCCTGGGTAATTTGAAAGCTTTCTGTTTCTACTGCTCTGAAAGGCCTTGGAAAATGTATTAACATCACCTCAATGCCGTATGGGGAAGCTGTGAAGAAAACCGCACTACACCTCCAGTCCAGCGGGTGGCGGTAATAGGAAACCCAAGGCCAATTAAGCAAACCCCGGCCAAGAAGCCCGATTCTCAGCATTTGTTCACAAAACAAGATGGGAAATGCAACAACTGGCTTTTTTTGCTTGTGGTGTTGTACTACGTTGCAATTTTAAAAGTACGCTTGAATATGAATCTCGTATAAAGTAGAAAACAACACCACGCAGGTCTTAAATATGGCGGGTGAGCGGAAGTCAGGACACTGCACGAAAGGGTCCGTCAATAGGGGGCATAGATTTTGTTCTAAGATGTGACTTTGGTGTTGGAAAAACTCCCTGTAAAGCTAGCTTCCTTTCACAAACAAGTGTTATGTTGGAAACTTATGTACACGCACAATTTTACTCCCCACCAAACTCCTATCTGGAATAATAGATATGTGCTCCATAGAAATAAGTCTCTATATTTGGATCGCTGGATGGGCATTTAGTCCATAAGACATTTTCTAAACGACAATGGAGGTTGGCTGTCCTATAAGGATTTTTCCTTACTGTATAATTTAAACTGCTCCTATACTCAGTTTAACACTGTAATAAACTCTATGCCTACTCCAGTCAAATATATGGTTCAAAATATACGCACTGAAACAGCTAACCTTCATTTACCCACACTTCAAATACATGGAGTTAGCCGTTTGGATAAAAGTAACTCTAACAAACGATTGCGTCAGCATCTAAATAACCTTATATTTCCTGTACGTCCAAATAAAAACTCCATCTTAAATCTGTTTTCTGACTCAGAGGTTAACAAGTGGAGGACTGCTTACCTTAAAGTCCTAAAGCTAAAGAAATACATTTTAAAATTCTCAACAACATTTTTCCTTCCAGAGAACTGTTAAGACAAAGATTTAATTTTGACATTAACTGCTGTACAACGGACCATCTCTTTTTCTATTGTGTACACACTAGAACATTTTGGAAAAACTTTCAGGCCTGGATCTTTACAAAACTTTTCCGTCCTCATCCATTAAAAAGAGAGGATATAATATTTGGAACCACCCTCAGAGACAGAAGATCTGACCTCATACTCAACAACCTGCTGATCCTTGCCAAATACTTCATCCACTCCTGTAAATGGGGAAACAGAAAACCTGACTTTTCAACTTTTAAACGGCTGCTGATAGACAACCACCTGAGAACCTTAAAAGTGATGAAAAGTATACAGCTCCTTGACGCCTATGAAGAACTGAACTTATTTGATGAGAATTAGGGCCCTTTTGTGTTTTTTTGTTATTTATTTTTATTGAATTAATTTTTTTAGTTTTTTGTTATCTCTGTTAAACATTTGTCAATTTATTTTCTCTCATCTTATATTCTTATGTGTGTCTTGAACATGTATCAACCCGACTTATCTTTTGTTTCTACATGCCACGTGTTTCTGTACATTTTGTTCAAAAGCTTTATTAAAATAAAATTAAAAAAAGGGTCCATCAATAATTGTCGCTCAGCATATAATAACCCCGCCCGGGGTAACCCGAAAGTCATACCCCCAGACCAGGAAAACTGTGGACCCAGGAAACTGAAAGTACTCGGATAAAACTGTGCAGAAACGTGCAGAGGGCTTTCAACATCGCAGGTGATGGCTGAAAGTCCCTGCTATGGAAAGGGGGCTAATGTGATGTACACCTGGGTTTTTTACCTTTCAACATTTAACTTTTTTTTTTTTCTAATTAAGAAGAAGGTTGGTTTAAACCAGGGATCAGCTGACATTATTGTGACCTCTCAGTACAGATTTACAGTTAAAGCAAGATTTTTACATACACTATAAATAGAAACATCCTGTTTTCTCTGTGTCTGACCTTCAATCAAACCAAACCTCTCCTGTTTTAGGTCAGTTTTGATTATTCGCTAAATGCCAAAATAATGAGAGGGAATTTCTAACAATTCTTTATTATTTTCTTCAAATTCGTTTACATACACTAAGATGTGGCCTCCAAATGTGGAAGAACTGGGCGACCAGTTCTGTCAGGAGAAATAGGCCAGACTTCCAGCAAACTACTGTGAGAAGCTTGACCCAGGTCATTCAGTTTTAAAGTCAATTCTACGTTCATCTTTCTCTCATTAATCTGGCATTTAACAAAATCCTAACTGACCTAAAATGGTAAACATTTAGTCTGATTTAATGCCAGTGAGGAGGGAAAAGTGTCTTTTTAAACAATGTAAATTTCTGGTTTCAACTGTAACTACACACAGCATACATTACTGAATGTATGCTGAATGACCTTAACCATCTTGCCAGTAGTCTAGATTACAGTCAAAACTCATCCCCATAAATGAGGTTATGAATGAATGAATGAATGAAGAAATTATCACTGAGGCTTGTTATCAAACCTCTGAGTTTCTTCTTTTTCTCATCTTTCAGCGAATGCCCAGCGCCCAGACTCGCTGTCTGTGCCGGCGGCAGCAGAGCTCCATCTCTGGACAACACAGGGCGATGGGGAGGTGAAACTCAGGATTGGGGACTCTGGTGTGGCGGCTGAGACTCCTTTGACTGTAGACCAGATGTTTGCTGCAGCTGCTGAACGTTTTAGTGACTTCACAGCTTTGGGTTGGAAGGACGGCGAGCAACAAAAAACCCTCACCTACAAAGAGTACTACCAGGCTTGTCGCACTGCTGCCAAGAGTTTCTTAAGGGTTGGTTTCTTTCTTTTTTCCTAATCTGGTGAAAACCTCTGCCTCCTTGTTTAAACAGATTAGATTACTTTAGTTCTGTATGAAATGTGTTTGGCATACCTTAATCAGTCTATCAAACCTAAACTTTAGGCTTTGTTGGAAATGTATGCACCTGTGTGTTCTGACAAGCTCACATATGTTTTATAGTTTGGTGAAGCAATGGCTGCTTTAGTTATATCAATGTCTACTGTTTTGTCAACTGTTGATATAATGTGAGATGATAACTTAGTGCTGCCGAGGTGATCAGTTGTAGATCAGCTTGTCTGCTGCTATCAGTTTGACACGGTCTGCAAATATTTTAGGGATAAGGACAAATGTTGAATCTTCTACTTGGACGTAAATGCAAATGATCATTTTTAGCTTTATAAGCTTAACGTTCTAAGTTATGGAACAACTTTAAGAACCTTCTATATTTCTTTCTGTGGAGTAAAACTATAAGATGGTTTCAGCATGAAAATGCTAGAATGTCCAAACATCACCCAGTTTAAAAAAAGATTTAAAACTAGAAGAAATTACTTATTAAATGTTATTTGGCTGATGAGGAATTGAATCATTTGTAGGCAATGTGTGCATGTTTGTTTAATCTTTCTGTTGTACTTGTGCATTGTGGGTATAATAAAAGTACAATGCTCTGGAAAGTATTTGCTCCCTTACAAATATCGCCCTGGATCAATTGTCACTGCACTCCTGGAGTAATGTTGGTAGGAAGGCCGCTCCTGGGAAGGCAGTTCACTGTTCCAGGTTTTCTGTACGTCATAGAAATATCGTTTTTAACTCTATTTTGTTTTTTAGAACTGGACATGATGTGGCCTACTTCATGTAGTCAGTCAGGTTCTATTTAAGTAATTCTGCAGGCCTAACAGTAAACAGGCCTAGGGTCTAGGCCCAAGGTCTAGACAGCTTTTTTCCCTTAAAAAATAAAATTGATTTTCTGCAGCTGGGTTTGGAGCGGTATCACGGAGTCGGGATTCTGGGCTTCAACTCTGCAGAGTGGTTCATCGCTGACATCGGAGCCATTTTGGCAGGGTGAGTTTCCGAGTTCTCTGGTTCAGTGCTCATGAGTCAGAAAAACATTTTATCAGTGTGTTTACGTGTTTGTCATAGCTTAGTGACCGAGGTGTGAGTGTACCAGAGGTCAACCTTGGCTGGCAGGTTGAGACTGAATGATTGATTAAGGCAGTGTGAATATAAACAAGAAGCTGACTCACTACAGCGGTGGAGAGTTATTATCTAATGATGGCTATATATAATTTCCCTTTAAACCTCATTTTATTCCCTAAATAGTCAGCAAAACCGTAAGTGTTTAATTTAAACTGTAGGCGTAAACAATCGCTACAGCAGCACTCTGATGTTTTAATTATTACAGTTATTATAATCCAAACTGAAAAAAAACTCTGCATTAAACATATTTTTCTTGCAGTATTTGTTTTGTTTGCTTAAGTAACACATCGAAGGCAGGACCTAATGTATTATTTACATTTGATGTTTTTTGTTATCAAGTAAAACATTTTTTAAAGGATTTGTTTCCCCAGGAATGGAACTAGGCACAGATTCTAGCAGCAGAACCGCTCCCTCTGAGAAACCAGAACCAGAATAAAACTGACCAAACCGATTGGTCAGAGCTACAGTACCTGCAGCCACACATCTGCTTTGTGCCCAATTTTGTGATGTAACAATGGAAACATCTGTTGTTTACTATGGCTGCATTAAAACAAGGAAGCTAGTCACACAAACGACGTGTTCACTTTGGTTCTCTTGTGTGCGAAGATGAAATGCTCACATCTTGTGGTTTAGGTATGTCTTTAGTACACGTCCTGAGGCTGTATGCAGGTTTGCCTTTGACTCCCACGCATTGTATCAATGCAGACAAACAATTGAAAGAATGTGACCTAACAAGCTGCAATGATCCAAATCTGAGTTGCACTTTCATATCTCAGCAGGAGCATCAGCGTGACACTTAGGAAAAAGATTAGCTGTTCTACTTACTGGTGCCTTGTGGATCTGAACGAACAAGGTCATAATTTTACTAGCCTTGGAGTGGAGAGAATATACTCTGGCTTGGTCTGCTTATATTCTTTTTCTGCATTGTCAGGCCTGCTTGCCCATCTCTCACACCTTTAGTATCCTACAGTTTATGCTTTTCTGAAGCGCTCCAACCGAACTCTTCCTCCCTATACTTTCTGATCCTCTACCTCCTTCCTTCTCTTTCTGAAACCTGTCTAATTGTCCTTAATTAGATTTACAGCTTTTATTCATCCTGGCCCATGTCTCTGGTAACCCATCCAAATCGTTAAGTATTTCCCCAACCTTTTATACTCAGCTTTACTTCTTTCACCTCTCTACCAACTCGAGATTCAGTGCCGCCTCTTAAACACCAGATTTTGTCACATTACCAAAAAACACAAACTTTAGTGTGTTTGATTAGGATTTTATGAAATAGACTAACACAAAGAAGCACATGGACTTTGACTGGGCCATTCTAACACATTAGTATGCTTTGATCTAAACCATTCCATTGTAGCTCTGGCAGCATGTTTAGGGTTGTTGTCCTGCTGGAAGGTGAACCTCCTTACCACACGCAAGACTTGTTGCCCCCGGCAGGTTTTCCTCCACTACTGACCTAAATGGACGATATCTGCTAACTTTGACTTTCCCTATCCTCTTGCAGTGGGTTTGCTGTGGGGATTTACACCACCAACTCTTCTGAGGCTTGTCACTACGTAGCAGAAAACTCCAAAGCTAACATTATTGTGGTGGAGAACCACAAACAGCTGCAGAAAATCCTTCAGGTGAGAGGAGAATGACCCCCTAAATCACAAACATGCAGAAAATATGACCCATTTTCTATCCCAGAAAGTTAAAACCTGCACAGTAGCATCAAATAATACAGCTTTTACACGTATTGTTTGGTACTTTTGCTTTGTTCTGATTGGTTTCCTCTTTTCCACATCTAGACTTATTTTGGTTTATTTTAGTTTTATAGCTTTAATTTCAGAAGCCATCCATGAGTTGGCCGTTTTTATTTTGAAAGTTATTGCACTAACAAAAACAATTGGCATTATTGAAAGTAGCAGGTATTAATTTGAGTATAAATACTGTAGTATATTTAATAATGTTTCAGTTTAATAGTTTTAGAATCAATCTCAGTCAGAAAGTCTGTACCTCGATCTTTTATATGTTACATGTTTTCCTGTGCAAGATGCTGAACTGCATGTTCATCTAAAATGTCAAAAAGAGAAATGAGAAAAGGTTTTGTGCTGATAGGAATGTGATCTTTTTGTTATCAGATTGAAGACAGGCTGCCTCACTTGAAAGCAATTATCCAGTACAAAGATGCACTAAAAGAGAAGAGACCAAATCTGTACTCGGTAAGCACATGGAGCATGGAGAGGTTTGTTGGGGGCCAGAAAGCCCATCTAATTAGTTTTCTCTGTTTCACAACAGTGGGCAGAATTCATGGAGCTCGGACGCAACGACCCGGACGGGCCTCTTGATGCAATCATCTCCAGCCAGAAGCCCAATCAATGCTGCACGCTCATCTACACCTCAGGAACCACAGGCCAGCCTAAGGGGGTTATGCTGAGCCATGACAATGTAAGTGTTAAGGTCCACATGTGACCAGTGTCACATGTTTTGTGCCCGATGGCTCTGTGTGCCTCATAATTAGAGGAACTTGTATGGATGGGTGCAGTTTTTCCGGGTTCTTCTTTACGTATAATTCAGCACAACTTTTAAAAGAACTGAATATCTGCACATTGTCAGCATGGACCTAAATAGCATTGTTTTGTCCTGCTAGATTATGTTTAAGTAGACTTACTGTGCCTTGCAAAGGTTTTCATTCCCTTTAAACTGTTTTTACGTGTTGTCATGTTAAAACAGCAAACTCCAGTGTACTTTGTTTTGTTAGGATTTTATGTGGGAAATTTAATCTCAGGATACTTTCAACGGCAGACAGATCAGGGATGAGGTTATGGAGAGTATTAATCAGAGAAGCACCCAGGAGGACGATGGTGACTCTGGAGGAGCTGCACACTCCCACAGAAGGCAGAATCTGTCAACAAAACAGCTATTAGTTGTAAAGTCCACATATCTGTCCTTTTATGGAAGAGTGGCTCGAACATCTAAAGTTAAGCTTGTTGGACAACATGGAAAACAATATGTGTGCAGGAAAAACCAGCACTGCACATCAACCTGGGCGAAACTTGGTGGTGGCAGTATCATTTTTGTTTTCAGCAGAGACAGGGAAGCTTGTCAGAGCTTAGAGGAAGATGGAGGGAGCTAAATGCAGGGTAATCCTGGAAGAAAACCGCTTGGAGATGATAAAAGACTAGGGACTGGGGCAAAGGTTCACCTTCCAATGGCACAGAACATCCTAAACATGCAGCCACAGCTTCAATAGAATCACTTGAATCAATGAATATTTTTGGATTAGAATGGCCTAGTCAAAGACCAGACCTAAGAATCTTTGACAAGGCTAGACATTTGATCTTCATTCCATCCCATTTGAATTAAGCTTAAGCTATTTGCAAAGAATAATGGGCAGAAATTTCACTCTCCGGTTGTGCAATGCTGGTGGAGTTTTCATTTTATTCGTGCCACGTTATGTTTTTACTACGTCATGTTTCACTGTACAACAAATATCCATTAAAATGAACAATATAAAATGCCTGGTTTAAGATCAGGCCCCAGTTTGCAGTTGTTAGGCGTTTACAGCCTAAACTTTCGGCATGGTTTACTTAACCATTTGAAATACAACAAATAATTCAATCTAAAACAGAAAAGGTCCAAAAATAACGGGACGTTCCTCCTCTTTCTTTCACCGCAGATTATCTGTGTACCCCTCAGGTTGATCTTGTGATGCTCCGATGTAGGTCAGACCTTCAGGCTGGGAAACAAAAGCCGGCAAACTGCATTTAGGCTCCAATAGATTTAGTTTGACCTCAGTGAAGCAATGTTGTACCACAGCAACATATGTATTACAGAGGGAAGAACAGTGAGGCAGCAAATGAAGGCGTTTGCCTACGACTGACATTATCCAATCACAGGGATACAACTGCTTCTTTCCAGCTGTGACAAGTCAATGAGCAAGGGAAAAAAATTACTGTAAAATCTGAGGTATTTATATGTTAATATGTTGGGTTACAGTGAAAATGAACAAGTACTGTCAACCTTTGAAGTCGATGGGATATTTTATAACACTGCCTCCCGAGCAGCTGGGAAAAATATAAAATATGAGTTTAGTTTTTCCCAAAACTGATATTCTAGCTTATATTCTGTATTCCAGTATCCTAATGATAAAAGTGCATTTTATATCGATGTTTATGTAGATTTCATCCTTGAAGCTGGGTTAGCCAGATCTTAACTTAAAGTTTTGTCATACTTGCTCTTTGCTCTGGGTTTGGAGTTACTGAGGGCCCACAATTAAATGCACATTGACTGAAAACTACATAAATAGCCATTTGACTGCTTCTTTTTGGCCCCTACTTCCTTAGATCAGGGTTTAAAACTGGACCTGCGGTTCTGGAACTGGGGCCAGTTTAGATGGCAAACAAATATTTAGACTTGTTTTCTGGGAAGCTCAGTGTTGTTTCATGATTAGTGGAAAATCAATATACTAAAACCCTAAAACTAAAGGTTTTGTACTTAAACGTCTAGAATCCCATAAAACCGACATGGAAATTTGAAATTTTCTTAAGATTTTAAAAGGTATATCTGATCTTAAAATAATGTAGTTGGGTATTAATGCTTTGTCAGAATGGTAAAACTACTACAGATGTCTTTTTATTCTGCTTTAGTTTATTAAGATAATATGGCCATTATAATTTAAAACTCATAATTTCTGCATCTTTCTGCTCAGATAACTTGGACCGCGCTTTCAACGGGTAAACACGTCCACCTGAAAGACGCCACTCAGTCCCAGGAGGTGGTGGTCAGCTACCTGCCACTGAGCCACATCGCAGCTCAGATGGTCGACATCTGGGTCACCATGAGGGTCGGAGGCGCGACCTACTTCGCTCAGCCAGACGCCCTGAAGGTGAGCAGCTGCATCTAAGACTTTCTTAGAGGACAACCTTAAATCAGACTAAACCTTTCCTGTTTTAGGCCAGTTAGAATCACTAAAATATTTTTAATTTCCTAGAAGCCAGAATAGTGAGAGAGAGATCAGGACTTTGTGATGGCCACTCCTTAAAGCATTTTTAACCAATAAGGCAACAGACTTGGGGTCATTTTCCATTTAGAAAAAACCTTTGTGCTCAAGCTTTGAATCCCAATCTTTCCATGTAATATTCTTTCTTCATGGTGTGAAGTGCACCAGTTCCTCCTGCAGCTCAACAACCACACATTACGATCTCCGTACTGCCGGTTGGGAGTGGTCTTCTCAGGCTTACAAGCTTCCATGCAAAAACCTCATTTTTTCTTGTCAAAGTACATTTTTTGCATTTCATGTTTAAAGAAAGTTATAAAAAGGTGAATCGATTTTAAGGTTTTGTTGTGGGTGGTAAATGTTTTCCCAACCTTTACTAAAGATTAGCCTAATTAGCTAAACTGGAACATTTTGTCCAAAATGGTGGCTATGGGGTAAAAGGGAGCCAAAGGTCATGGGTTAAATTGAATCGCTGGTTCAACTTACCCCGGCCAAAAGCCAATAAATTACATCGTCTTACATTAGTGAGATATTAGTTATTAGTGATCATATTGTATATGACCTTCTGAAAGAAAACAAACTGCTCTCTTTCATTATTCTGGCATTTAACAAACAAGTGAATTTAGTAACTGAACTAAAACAGGAAGAGATTAGTTTGATTGAATGTCAGACAGTGAAGGGAAAAAAGTTTGTGTCTTTTTATACGCTTTGTGTGAATACCGTAAATTCTGGACTACAGAGCGCACCTGATTAAAAGCCGCACGCTCCAATTTTAGAGAGAAAATCAATTTTGTATTTGTACAGGCTGCAATGCATTTAAAGCCGCAGGTATCCCATGTTATATGATATATTGACACAGAAAGATATTACACCTGAGGATTTTTTTTTACTTTTAATTTAATCCGTATGGTAATACAGTAAATATTAGGCTACAAATGCTTTTTTTTCCCAAAGAGTGACTAACACAGCCACTTTTAAAAATACGTATGTACCGTATATGCTTTTAACTGAACAGTGCAAGAACATTCGAATATCTCCCGTTGACTGGTAATGTATATACCGACATATATCGGCCTTTTGTCGTCTTTTTGCATCGACTCAGTTCTTCACTCTGGCATCTCCACCGTCTCACCATCGATTCGTTTATGCCAAGATGACGTGCAGTTGCTCGATTTCCTTCTTTAATCGTCAGATTGATCGCATTTAACCTAAAAGCTGCATCATATGCTTTTCTTCGAGTGTTTTCCATGTTGATGAGTACAAATGAGTGATTTACAATACCGTAATGTATCGCACAATTTCATTGTTTCTCTGAACTACTCATCCATTTTATTGGTCTACTGTTACCAGGCAAAATGTTTTTGGCGCCATGAAAAAAAAAAAAAAAAACATGCATTAGCCGCACCGTATTATAGGCCGCATTGTTCAAAGTGTTCAAAGTAGCGGCTTATAGTCCGGAATTTACAGTATCTGGTTTCAGCTGTAATCGCTTAGCTTCTATCATTTACATTTTGATTTAATTAATTTTACGCTTTGCAAAGGCTCTGTCTGCACTGATGAAGATTCACTCACCTCGGCATACAAAATGCATAAAGTAGTGGACATGATGGGGGACTTGGCTCTGTCGTCTGATTAATTCAGCTATTTACTTGTTTTGTGTTTGTGGAGCATCGAACATAAAGTCGGACATCTTTAGGTGATAAGTTTGGAAAAGAAAAATATGAGATTGTGATAGCTTACTCTGTCCCACTGAACGCAGTTAATTTTACACCCATCATCCCATTGCACACAATATACAAAACCGCTGTGAATCATGCATGATGCTTGACCCGCAGTTTCCAAGACCAAATGTGCTTCACTGTTTCATGCTTGGACCCACCTAACCCACCTTTTTTCTTATGCAACTAAATAAAAAACATGAATATAATCTATATTCAGGTTTTAGTTCAGATGAATGTTATAAAACAGGAGGAACAAGCCGGTTATCTTTGATCTCTGCACCAATCCTGCTTTATCTGCTGTGTAAACGTTCAACCAGCCTCTTCTCAAGGACTGTTTTTTTATTTAGAAGCCAAGTCCATTTAATATATCACCTCAATGTCTTTATTGGCATGATTAAAGCATGTCATGTTGTTAGGAGCAGATAATCGACAAGACACAGATACCCTGAAGGCTACTTGACTGTTATGCAAACAGAAAAGGCCTCTTTGTCTACTTTTCCCTCTTGAATTTGGCCTATTCAAAGGGTTTTCCATGGAAGGTTTGCGTAAACAGGTAAATAAATGATTTCAATGTGATTTCTCAGGGATCTCTGGTAAACACCTTGAAGGAGGTGCGTCCGACAGCCTTCATGGGCGTCCCTCGTGTCTGGGAAAAGATGCAGGAGAAGATGAAATCGGTTGGAGCAAAATCTTCAGCTGTGCGGCGGAAAGTGGCCGCCTGGGCCAAAGATGTTGGTCTGCAGACTAATCTGACCAAGATGAATCAGTAAGTCTGCTCTGTGAAAATTCAGCTGCATTTAGTGGCCGTAAAGTCATTTCTTTAGAGAATTACATTCCTGTTGCAGAGTTTCAGTTTGTCTTTGTACTTCTCCCTTTTATAAAGCCACAGCAGATCAAATTTGCTGAAGCAGTGGTATTTTTTTAATTCATGAAAAATCAAGCAGGCAGTTTTTTTTCCGGCACAAACCATACGTTGTAATTTGTTGCGTTTTCATTTACTTGACCTTTCACTCCTGCCTTTTTTTTTTGTTTTCCCTCAAGAAACGCAGAAGCTGGCCGTGCTCCATTCAGCTATCAAATCGCCAAAAAGCTTGTCTTTAAAAAAGTACGCAAGGCCCTGGGCCTGGACCGCTGCAACAAATGCTACACGGGCGCCGCCCCGATCACCAAAGACACACTGGAGTTCTTCCTCAGCCTGGACATTCCTCTCTACGAGCTGTACGGCATGAGCGAGACCACCGGACCCCACACCATCTCCACACCTGAGGCCTTCAAACTCACCAGGTAACGTTTGTCTTTTCTCACTGAGGGGAGAATTCACGAAGCAGGGGAATCTCTAAATACACAGAGATCCAAACATGTCCTTTAAATCCAGCAGTTAGGGGCAGTTTGCACCATATTGTTGCATCAGCAGATACTGATAAGTGGTCAAAGAGGTAGAGAAAAATGTTTTACTATTTTTTTATTTTAAATAAAAGAGACCTCCGGGTCGCCGCCTGACGTGGAACTTCTGACTAAAGGAATAATGTCATAATGCTGTTTCAAATTTAATAAGTAAAGCTGAAGATAGTAAAAAGACAGTGATAATGCATCCCTTCAACTGATGGGTTCAGAGATAAAAAGCCTTGGTTGAAGTTGAAATGTTTTAAATATATTAATGCATATAAATAACTCATTATGTATCAGAAATCCTCCTAAGAGATTAATTTTTCCTTTCTTCCGAAACACAAATTTAAAGAGGATTCTGTTTTATTCTCACATCAATATTTATTTGCTGCCAATCAGACATGAGGACTAAAAATGAATAAAATCAAGGATTACTATAATTATGATTGTTTTTAAACATGCAAATAATTGTTTACTAATGAATTAATGAAATAAAAAGAAACACAAACGTAGATAAATCAAATTTATGATTGTAATATGTCTAATCAAAAGCCTTCATAGTCTTCACATTTGAAAGACTTTTACACAAATTTAAGGCATACAGACAAACCTCTTTCAAGCAGAACAAGCTAAAGACAATTTAATTATGAAGATTATTCAAAATTATTCCATAATGGTGGAATAAGAGGTACCAAACCCCCGCCTAGGTTGACCTTCACAACTAGATTCAGAATTTAAAGGATGTCTAAAGTCAGGTTTGCACACGTATTCCTCCCTTTCATCAATCTGCCCCTCAGATTTTTTTTTTAATTGCCAAATTAAAAGCAGATTAAAGAATCTTACAATGTTAGTTTATTTTTTTCTTGCAGTTGTGGTAAAGAGATCCCAGGGTGTAAAACAAAGCTGCACAACCCCGATGAGGAGGGAAATCGAGAGATCTGCTTCTGGGGCCGCCACATCTTCATGGGTTACCTCAACATGCTCGACAAGACGCAGGAGGCCATCGATAAGGACGGCTGGCTGCACTCTGGTGACCTGGGTAAACACGACGAGAGCGGCTTCCTCTTCATCACCGGGCGAATCAAAGGTATTCCTCGGATTCTTTATTCTTTCTACCTTCAAGCATTGACCGACTTTTCAGAATTCCTTTTTTTTTTTTGCTAATCGTATGTTTTTCTGCAGAGCTGATCATCACAGCGGGAGGTGAAAACATCCCTCCGGTCCCCATCGAGGACGAAGTGAAGAAGGCCGTGCCGCTGATAAGCAACGCCATGCTGATCGGTGATAAAAGGAAGTTTCTGACCATGCTGCTCACTATTAAGGTGAGCCTGCAAGAGATATCACTGCTTTTACTAAGGTCAAAGCAGCCATCAGTTAAACTGTAATCACGCAGATAAGATTTAGAGAAGAGTGAAACAATGTTATCACAGAAAGTGAATTTAAAACCGCATTCATTGTTGTAAAATCTATTCTTTATCTAATCTGAGAGTCACTCATGGCAAACGCTTCAGAAGCAGACAGCGCAGACCAGTCCAACACTGCCATCTGGTGATGCCTAAGAGAACTACATGATCGTGTTTGCAGGCGGCAGGTTGATACTTGTACAACAAAGATGTTTTAAATCAAGAACGTTCAGGCGTTTTAAGCTGCAGAATACTGACACTGTTTAGCACTTAGTGCACTGATTTTGTGAAGAAATGAAGAAAAAACCGATACAGAGAAAGCTGGCTACAATTTTAAAGGTGCCAAAGGATGCTGAAGCCCTAAAGCAGCTTGGGTTACAGGGAGGGAGGGAACCTCACAACCATTGAGCAAAGACAGAAACATAGATGGACTAAACTTTCATTCCCTCTAAAAGGAAAGCATAGAATACAATAAACTTGTCTTAAATAATAATAAAAACCTAAAGCAGATTAGAAAGTTCACAGCTGATGTCCTCTAGTTTAACTTGTATCTTCTGACTGGAAGTAATATTAATGTTTGGGAGTGGCCCAACTTCAATCAGACTGAGAATCTGTAAAGGGACATAAAGATTAGGGTCATGGCAAGGAGACCTACCAACATCAAAGACATGGAGCTCTTCTCTGAAGACAAATCTTCACGGAAACCAGTGAAAATATGCAAAAAAACTGCTTAGCAGTTATAAGAAGGGTTTGATTGCTGTAATGCAAGTAAAGATTTTTCCATTGATCAATGAGAACGGGTTTTTATATGCAGTTTTTTTGATAAAATGTAAACAAAACTTGTGTTTTTCAAAATTGATTCTCTTTTTTTTCCCTTATTGTTGCCGGTCTCATTTCCTAATAGAAACTTCTTGATTCATTGAAAATAATCTTGAGTAGGAATAATTTCGGGCTTGTTGTCGGGACCAACATTTTTAAAGCTGCACAGACTAAAGATTTAAAAGGTCGGGCAGTTAAAGGTGCTACGTTTCTCGTTCCGCAGTGCCAAGTAAACGCAGAGACGGCCGACCCTGTGGACGAGCTGTCGCCAGAAGCCGTGGAGTTCTGCAAGAAGCTGGGCAGCAACGCCACGCGCGTCTCTGAGATTGCCGGCGGCCGGGACCGCGCAGTCCACGCCGCCATCCAGGAGGGGATCAACAAAGTCAACGAGAAGGCGACTTCCAACGCTCAACGCATTCAGAAGTGGATCGTTCTGGATCGAGACTTCTCAGTCGGCGGAGGAGAGCTGGGTCAGTGTCATGAATGTGCTGATTGCTCTGTCTTCCTGTGGCTTCACAGCAGGGTTTGGTATTTGATTAAAGCTAATAAGCTTTTCTGTCCAGCTCTCAACAGAAGGTCTTATCTTAGTCATAACATGGAACTGGTGTTAAGAAATAAAAGCAAACATTTGTTTTCTCATGTTCCTGCTACGGTTAACCCCAAGCTTCTCTAAAATAAACAAAGGGCCTTTTCCACCCAACTGGTTCCAGTGCTCAACTGGTTCCACAGCTTATAAGCACCAGTTATGCGTGTCCTGTCTGACCTGCAGATTCAGATTTCTCTAATCCAAAGGACAACAACCCATAAAAGAGGAGAAAAATGTGCTGTGGATTCTTTTAAAGAGGAAGTACTGTTGAATCCTACAGAAACTCAGGGAATTAAGCAACAAAGCATTTTTCCCTAACCTTTACCTGATTTTTTTTAAACTCAAAAAGATGCAACATCACATGCGGTTGGTGCGTTTGGAGAATGAAAATAGTGGGGGATCTTGGTTTTGCTGCATCGAATAGGGGAAAAAAACCCAGATTTTTCAGTATTTGACCCACTGATCACCAATCAGAGCCAATCAAGGCAAAATTGGCCGATTCCGATCTTTTGCCAATCGGAATCAATCGACTTGTGCATCACTAGTATAAAGGTGAGCCTTTATATTAGTGATGCACACTTTATAAGGTAATTAGCAAATTGTTGAAGTAGGAATCGGTCACCACAGCAACAGCGTTTACTAATTTTTGAATTCAACATAAAAAAAATTTTATTCATATAAAAATATCTTCAACGATTGCAATCGTTTGCAGCTTCATCCTCTTTGTCGTTGGTTGACAAACAGCAACTTTCTAACATGAACTCTGGGAAGCAGGATTGTTTTAACAAACCAGCTAAGAAAGCCTCTGGGTCAAGCTCAGAGACTCACCCTGCAGCCGCAGCATTCTGGGAAAGATCTTAACAGCTAATCTTCGGTTGTCCAACAGGTCCGACCATGAAGCTGAAGAGGCCCGTGGTGCTGAAGATGTACAAAGATCCCATTGAGAACCTCTACAAAGAGACGTTGACCCCGCTAACCCAGGACAACCCGCTGCCTCCCAAATAGAGGTGCGACCTTCAGACAGCTAGCGTCGCCCTCCGCCTCTTAAGTCCGTCTCCTGATGTCGTTTTGTTCCTGCATGGCTGTTTCGCCTCAGGCTGTGGTCCTTCAGTCTTGGTTTACGTTGGTCCTTGTTGTACAGACAAAGCAGAGAATTAGCTTTATGGGTTTAAATCCAAACGCAAACATTTATTCGATGAAGTATCAGCATGGAGCTGTTTCTGGAGAGGTTGAACTGAAATACTTGAGCTACAGACAGAATCCAAACGCAGCAGTTAATAGGATGCTTTTAAAGGAATGACTTGATATTTATTTTTTAGTTTGCCAAAGCTGTACTTACAAAAACAGAAATAAAAATACGGAAATCGAATGAAGAAAAAAATGTTTTAGTTGCAGTTTTTCTGAACTCAAAGCTATCTCTAAATTATAAACAGGAAGCCATATATGTTGCTTTTTTTTACCTGTAAAGTCATCCTGTGTTGAGTTGCTTTATGCTCACTTGTTCATTCTGTGGAAGATTGTAAATATGTTTGCTATAATATGTTTGATGACCTCTTGGTTGAATCGGTTCTTTTCAACTGAGTTCGGGGGGGAAATGTACATTTGTTAGGTTACATGTCAGTTTATATATCAGCTAAAATCACCTTATTCTCATGGGTCTGAGTATCTTTTGGCCTTCCTGAAGATTTTATTTTTTATTTTATGAGACATAAACTTAGAAGAAAAGCATATTGCACTCAGTACAGCTGCTCTATACATGTGGTTATTGTATATAATTATATTTTAGGTATGTGAAGCATTCAGGACTTGGTGGTTCTGGTTCACTTACAGCAGCTAAAGTTGACCATAAAGAGTTATTTAAACAGCTGAATAAAGGAAATGACGGTGATTCAGTTTCAGGGTAAAATTAATTTTCAGTTGCACCAACATCTAGTCGACTGAGGCGACTTACAATGTAAAAAAATAACTAAAAATCTGATGTAAATAAAGCACGGTAAATCGCTAGCAGTGTGAGAGCTCACAAAAGCCCAGACAGAAACTGAATTCACTTGAACCTGACCTGCTTAAATCAAAACACATTCATGCAGCAGAGAGAAAGTGAATCCTGACAGAAATGTGAATATTTCTTTCATCTGTCCTGAAATAAAAAGTCATTGCAACCATTTGTGGAGGTACTTTTTTTGACTTTTAGTAGCTCCAAGTATGGAGATTTAACATGGCAATATTTGGGAATTAATAAATCATCCAGCACACCATGATACCAATGGAGAGAAAATTAGTTCATTTTTAAAGTTTAAAGCTAAACTGTTTGATAAAAATAATTTTGGTACACCGTGTTCCCAAGTCTGAAAAACTTCCATGTGTTTTATTTGGATTTTGTGATCGACCAGCAGAAGGTAGAGCAGGACACAAATCTTAAAGGTGCGGCGTGTATTTTTATTTAGCTTCCCATTAATGTCTCTATCAGCATTGCACATTTAGGGACGTGCATGAGTTACTTTCACAACATACACGGCAGCTGCAGTCCGTAGCTCTCATAGCAGCTTCCTTTCACTCTTCATTACATGAGATAAAAACTGCTACCGAGACTCGAGTCCAAGTCAAGTGTTTAGAACACAAGTCTGCAGGTACATCTCAAAAGACTATAATATTGTGAAATTGTTAAATATTGAAAACTGATGGTATCACACCATAATCAGCTGTTTAACTCAATCACCTGCAAAGGTTTCCTGAGCCTCGAACAGGTCTCTCAGTCTGGGTCAGTATACTACACAATCATGGGGAATATAGCTGACTTTTTACACTGTAATTCAAATCTTATTTTATGTAACGGATTTGCGAAAAGAGAAAGATATGAATATGTATCCAAAGGCCTCAGACGCATCACACCATGAAGACCAAGGAGCTCTACAAACAAGTCAGGGACAAAGTTGAGAAGTACAAGTTAGGGTGGGGTTATAAAAAAAATATCCAACTCTTGAGGTTTCCCTGGAGCACCATTGGCTCCATCATCTTCAAATGGAAAGCACAACGAACCTCTCTAGAGAGCGCCGCCCACCATAACACACAAACAATGCAAGGAGGGCATTAATCAGAGAGGCAGCACAGACACCAAAGGTAACCCTGAAGGAGTTGTAGAGCTCTACAGTAGAGACAGGAGTATCTGTCCGTAGGACCACAATAAGCTGGGCTTTATGGCCAGGAGAAAGCCATACGTGTTAAAAATAAGAAGGCACGTTTTGAGCTTGCCAAAACACACAAGGGCGACTCCACAAATGTTTGGAGGAAGGTCATGGTGGCAGCTGGTCAGATGGGACTAAAATTTAACTTTAAGCCACCAAGGAAAACACTATGTCTGGTGTAAACCCAACACATCTTATCCCAAGAACACCATCCCCATAGTGAAACATGAAGGTGGCAGCATAATGCTGTGGGATTGTTTTCCAGCATCAGGCACTGGGAAATTGGTCTGACTCAAGGGAAAGATGGATGGTGATAAATACAGGGATATACTGGAAAAAAATCTGTCAGTGTCCCTGGGACATGAGACTGGGACAGAGGTTCACCTTCCAGCAGGACAATCACCTGAAGCATACTGGTAAAGCAACACGCCAGTGGTCTAAGGGGAAAAATTTAAATGAGTTGGAATGGCATAGTCAAAGTCCAGACCTCAATGCAGTTGAGAATCTGTAGTTGGACTTGAAGAATGCTGTTCACAGGTGAAAACCAACATAAAGGAGCTCAAACCTATCCACAACGTCTTCCCTGACCCTTCTGCTGTGTTCCTTGGTCTTCCTGAAGCCATTTCTTCACTAAAGTTCTCCAACAAACATCTGAGGCCTTCACAGAACAGTTGGTTTCATACTGAGGTCCACCACACAGGTGGACTATATTTACCAATTAGTTTTCTTTGTCACACAAAATCCTTTGAAAGTTGCGACGGTACCGACACAAAATGTGAAAACATTTAGGAATTAGCAGGTACCCACCTCACAAGGCCCTAAATTGGATCATCTATGCATAGAAAATAGATGGATGGGAACATCACCGATAAGCCGAGCAAAATGGCAACAGAGCTTAGCAATAACATCTGACACTTTTCCTGCAACTTTAATACAAGAAGAACATAATCAGGTCCACCGGTTTATGACAAAACAGGAAATAGAACATTTGGATAGCATTTTAAAAGGGGCGGTAACCTGCATTAGAGCTTTCTGACAGCTGGTGTTTTTTTCCACCAAAACAAGATTGTGATTGACTGAATAGATATATGGAGCTGAGGTTTTCATTCACAGCAAATAATAAGTCCTGTTGTTAGATTCTGAAGCAGATTATTGATCAGCTTTTAGGGGCGTCTTCCCCCCTCTGAGGCGGCGGCATTATGAGATGACCTTTTAACCCCGAGCAGTCTCCACTCTGACCACAACATGAACTTCCCATGAACCTTGTGTGAACCCAGGTCACACAGCGGCCAATGACTTCACACACACACTGAGACAACAGTTCTTAATGACTTTATTAATAATATGATTTCAAAATAAAAAATAAAATAAGGTTTCATCCTCGTTAAGAACTTGCATCATATGGCCACATGGTGGCATCGCAATGCCAAGTTTTGTTTTGTTTCAAAAATACCAAATTGTTCTTTTTGCCGTCCAGTCCATTTGTTCTGCTCGTCGTTGCTTTGAACACAAACATGGAACATTTTTCGGACCCCGTCCCACCCTTTCAACCCCCCCAGTTAGAAAACAAATCAAACCTTTATAAATACAGGCGACTCTGTCCCCTCAGTTTTAGACTCATTATGACACAAACGACACAGGAAACACCCGGTCTGCACATGGGCCCCCTCCTGCACATGCTTGATCTTCTCTCCATCTGTTAAAGATCCACACAGTAGATAACCCACCTCTGCAGCTCCAGAACACATATTACATATAATATAGTCTGAGCTGAAGTGCCCCAAACCTCACAGAGTTACTAAGTAAAGGCTCTGCCGCTGTTGTTTTGTATTTTTGTCCCTCCTGTCTGACTTCACTGTTGGGGTTTCCACAACACTACATTACCCATGATCCTCAGCTTACTGGACCAGGGAACAGAACAGAAGAACAAAAAAAAATATTTTCTGGTTACTTTAAAGTCATCAAGGCACATAATGCACTGAATTTGAGCAGAGTTGGTGGAAGATACCTTCACTTTGCAACTCTGCCGTCTGGGATGTTTTTCTTCTCCAATGCAATAATAATAAAAAAATAAAATGACAATTAAACGTGGTGTACAGACTGCTATGATTCAGACCAAAAACAAACAAAACTGAACCAGATATAATACAGGAAATTAGCTTTTTATCTTAATTTCCTGGAATCAAACTTGTTTCCTCCCACTCTTGTCCAGTTATTGGTACTAGGCATGGGCCGGTTACCGGTGTCAAGATTTTAAAAACTTACGGCTTTGAAATGGCTAAAAGTTTCAAGTCATTCTAATTTCTTCAAGACCTTCTACTGACATGTTGGGCGTGTTTTTCCCTGACTTACAACAAAGGCAAAATTTCTTGTTTGGAAATATTTCCCTGCAGGAAAAAGCACATAAAGTCACTGAAGGTTACATACCATAGCAACATTTGTGTAACTGAAACAGACACTATATTATTTTAGCAGCAGTCTTTTCTGCAGCTGTATTGAGAACAGGGCATCATAGCACTGCCTTTCCACCCACTTGTTGCTGTGGACTGCCGGTCAGCTGCCTGAAATCAACTCCTACGCTTGTGTACAAGATGAACAAATTTGGCTTCTTTTATAAGGTTTTTCAGCTGCGAAAAACGCGGACATCACTCTTCTTAAATAGAGACTAACCAATTATTCAGCCAGAGGTCGTAAACAGATGATTTTGCCATGACCAGGGGGTCAAGCTTTGAAAATTCTGTTTTTTTTTATTCCCGTTTATTAAATGAATCAAAACTAGGAACTCCCACCATTTTTAGTTTAAAAACAAACAAGCCAACAGGATGTACTTTGATGGAAGATATGCTAAACGTTAGAGACATATGCTGTGTTGTGTTTCAACATATAAAAGCATTCTAAATATTTTTTTCTAGCCTTCCTTATTGTTGTCTTTGATAGTTTCATAGAATAGAACATGGAAATTGTTCAAAATTTAGAATCGGGGTGGTCAGACCTGAAAGAAACAGGAAATTAGTATCGGCCAGGAAAAGCCTGATCGGTGCATCCCTACAGTGTTTACAGTTGGAAAACTCCATACAGCAGGTCTGTTAGGCAGCTGGCTACCAGTTACACATCTAATACTAGAGTTTACTGTAACTGTGTTGGTCTAAAAGGAGCACAATGACAAAAAGTTACAATATTCTGCCCAACAAGCACAACTACAACTAAATTACATGTTTATTCAGTTTTTTTTTTCCTTAAGGCTATGTATTATAAATCAGATGCACCGATCAGGCTTTTTCTGGCCGATGCCAATTTTTTGAGGTCTGACCCACCAGGGTATTTCCACGTCACAGCATATGTCCCTAACCTTTGTCTGTTTTTCAATCAACTCATAAAAGTTTGTTGGCGAGTATATAGAAAAATGGTGGAAGCTCCTAGTTTTAATGCTAAGTGAAAACAAAAAGCAGATTTTTTTTGTATTTTGGGTAGATAACCGACCAGACCGAACCAACGGAAAACCATCTGATCCCGAACTCTGACTGACTCACTGGTCGCTCTAAATATTTGAAAATATTTTAGTGGCAGTTATGGAATTATAGTTGCTTTGTTATTTTTAAACAAAACCAATTGGACCATGTTGAACATCTGTGTTTAGATTTTGCCTATTTACTGTAAAACCAGCGTATTTTATTTTTACCTCAGGTCTTCATACTGTGGAAATCTTACCCCGGCCCGTGCTTCATTTGTACTCAAAGCAGAGGGCAACAAGAAACACTCAAGCTTATCCTGCCTCTTGGTGTTCAGCCGTCATCAGAATTATTAAAAACACAAAAATCACACTGGGATAGTCCCTCCATAACAACATAGCGTGCCTAAAATAGACTCGACCGGCATGTTTGTTTGGAAATAATGACATCACATGCCGAAATAAACGAAATTAAATAAAAACAAGATTGGCAAAGGAAAAACAAATCAATTCATATCGTATTGCATGTAAATATTGTATAAAATCCTTAAAAATACAGTTTCTGTAACTACTTAAGTACTGAAGTCATCACAGCCAAAAGTGCAGAGGTCCATAAATAAAGTGGGGTAGACTGGGGGCGAAGGGGTCGGGGGTGACACCCCCTGAATGAGTGCCCGTTCAAGGGTCAGAGTTCATGAACTAGGACCTAGAAGTTCTCAAATTGGTGCACAGAAAAGAGGAAAGTTGTTCTTCATCGATTCTCTCCTATGTCAGTTTCAAAGTTTGTTCTCAGTGATCGCGGCCTGGAGTTCTGTTGACGGAGGCGCACCTTGAGGAAATGAAGGTGCTGCGGGTGGGGGAGAGAGGAGAGGGCAGGAGGGAGGCAACCGGCAGGGTGAGTAAGGCCGCATGGATCCAGGTTTTCTTGTTTTTATTCTGAGACGGGATTTTACGGTGAAAACGGAGCGCGTCACCGCGCCAGGCAGGGAACACAGGACAAAAAAAGAATAGAGAGAAAGTATTAAAGCTATCAAAGCGTCAGAATAAAAACACAGTGGGCAGGAAGGTGAGAAGAGGGAGAGGATCTCTCACAGATGGACTGTCCCACAGTGGGCCGGTGTGTGTGTGTGTTCCTAATCTAGAGGGGTCACAGGATCAAAACACACTGAGGGCCTGAATCAAGAGGCTCATCTCTGGACAATCTGAGGCTACTGGAAGAGCAGAAACTGGTCTCACTCAAACAGAGGAGAAACACCAACGCATGGTTGAACTGCAGGAAAATTATCAGTGCAAATAACATAAGCAGGTAAATTTAAAAAAAAAGAGAAAACTGTAAATATTAAAAGCAAGAAAAAAACCACTTATCATAATAAACAACGAAGGTATGAGACAACTTACAGACTCCACTATAGGAGCGGAAAAACATCTACGGTTTGCTTTTATGCCTCATTTTTGCAGTTAACAGCTAATAGGTGTGTATACAGTACTGTCTGATGAAACACGTCTTACTTATTGCTCATTATTCCTACATTTATCAGGGCCCCTTTCAGGTGGCTTACCTGCAGGAGTTGTCTCATTCAGGTGACCCTTACCACTTCTGGTTTAAAAAGATGTGTTTCAATTCAGGATGCCAGAAAGTTAGCTACAGACTCGGCACGGCGGCAGAAATCTCCCAGCCTTTTAAACTAGCAGTTCCTGCAGAGCAGGAAACTTAAAGGCTGTCGTGTTATGTGGACCGTCTCCAACAAAAGCAGGCCAATATTTTATTGTGTGCTGTACAGCTGTGTTGCAAGTATTCATACCCCTTCAACATTTTCACACTTTGTCACACGGCCGCCACAAACTTTAATGTGTTTTACTGTGATTTGATGTGAACGATCAACACAAGGTTTTCTATAATTGTGAAGTAGAAGGTTTTCCATTTTTTTCACAAATAAAAATCTGAAAAGTCTGGCATGCATTTGTCCAGCTGTGTGTCCAACTAACTGTTCTGTGAAGGTGAACAAACATCATCATGGAGACCAAGGAGAACTTTGGACAGGTCAGGGAGAAGAGGTGGAGAACTTTAAAGCAGGTTTAGGTTATAAAACAATGATCCCAAGCTTTAAACATCTCACAGAGCTCCGTTGAATACATTATCCAAACCTGCCAAGACACGGCCGTCGTGTAACTGACAGGCCAGGCAGGAAGAGGAGCATTAATTAAAGAAGGATCCCAGAGTCCCATAACTGGAAGAGCAGCAGAGATCCGGTGCTCAGGTGGGACATGAGTTCAGGGGAGAACCATTAATCTTTCACTCTACAAATATGGATTTATGGAAGACTACCACGAAATAAGCCAGGTTTCAATTCATTCTGAATACACCCAGCCCATGGTGAAACATGGTGGTGGCAGCATCATGCTGAGGGAGGATTTTATTTAGCATGGACAGAGAAGCTGATCAGAGTTATTAGGAAGATAAATGGAGGTAAATACAGGACGACACTTTAGTAAAACTTATTAGAGGTCACTAAAGACATGACACTGGGACGGACACCTTCCAGCAGGACAACAACATCACAACCGGAACTGCAACAGGATGGTTTAGCTTGGGTTATTTTTCAAAGAAGAATGGATATCATTTTCCTTGCATTTCACAATTATATACTAGTTATGTTGGTCTATGGCATAACGTCCCAACGAAATGCTGTGAAGTTTGAAGCTGTAACGGGAGAAAATGTGAAAATGTTCGAGGAGCGTGTAAACTTTTGCAAAGCATGGGAAGGTTTAATTTATGAACCGGTTAACGTGAGCCAGTTTGGTGAGACTGCTTCTCCAAGATGTCCATCTGATCCATCAAGCCGCCGTCTTAACTCAGGCCCCATGAATTTAATAAAAAGGGGGGGGGAAGTTTTTTTATTTTGGTGCTTTAAGTGTGGGGGGGTTTTTTTAAAACTGCAATTCAACTGGTTGAAGGGGAAAACCCCCCTTTTTAAGGGTAAAATAAAAAAAAATAAAAAGGCCCAACTAGATTTTTAAAGTGAAAAAAAATTTTTTATTTTTTTTTTAAAACCCCAATAAAAAATATAAAAAAACTATCAATTATCGGTCAGATTTAAAAAATATTCTTGATAAAAAAAAAAAAAAAATAAACCATTAAACAATATTATTCAGGCATCCCAATTAACACTTGTTTTTCCAAAAAATTTTTTTTAAGGGAGGGAGGGAGGATTAATTTTTTTAAAAAAATACCCCCCTTAGTTCCCCTTTTGAAAAAATATGGAGTGGGGTTTTTTTTTTAAAAAAAAGTTTACATTAAAATTTATCTTTAAAAAATAAAAAATATTTAAAAATTGAAAAAGGGGCCCCTTTTTTTTTTTTTTTTGGATTTTGGGGAAAAATAGGGGGATTTTTTTTTTTTTTTTTTTTTTTAAAAAAAAAATTCAGGAGCGATCCTCCACTGCTGTGGCCGCGAGCATCTGAGCCCTTTTAAATTAAAAAAAGAGGGGGTTTTTGGGGGAAAATTTGGGGGTAAAAATTCTAAAGGGAGTTCAATCCTTTCTTTTTTGGGGGAAAAATTTTTAAAAAAGAGAGTTTTCAAATGGGGTAAAGGGAAGAAAAAAAAAATTAATAAAAAAATGTTCACTTTTTTTTATTTTCCAATAAATTAAATTTTTTAAAAAAGGGAAAAAAAAAAAATTTTAAATAAACTTTTAAAAAAATTCTAATTTTTTTTTAATTTTTTTACTTTTAAAAAAAATCTTCAGCAAAAATTCTCCAGGCTTTCGGGGGCGGGCTTTTTTTGCCAACACCCAATTTTGCAACACAAAATTTTAAAAAGGAGGAAAAAAAAAATTCATTTTTAAAAAAACCTGCGTCATCATTATCCTCAATTTTCTTGGTTTAAAAGCAAAATCAGATTTCTGAGTATTTGACCGATCATCAGAGCCGATCAAGGGAAAATCGGCCTATGCCAATATACAGCCAACTGATTGATCTCCATCAAACACTTTTGACAATCTACTTCTAAGAAAGTACCCTAAGATCCAATTTATGAGTTCTTTTTGCAAAGCTGTTTGTTGGGTAAAAACACTGGAGATGCGCCGATCAGGCTTTTCCTGATCAATACCGATTTTCTGTGGAGGGCTGACATGAAGATAACAGTTTTTACTGATTCCAACTTTATTATTCCTAAAACTAAGAGATAGAAGAGGAATAATATCCAACACGTTCTGTTTTAATTCAACAGAAAATAAAGCTCCCTCACCGTAACCTGATTTTTATTTAACTCAAAAAGGTGCATCAAATCAATCATTGTTGGCTGTGTTTATAGACTGAAAGTGATTTATTGAAAAGGAAATAAATTCCAATTTTTACCCAAATCACAGAGATGTCAGTTAAGCTTTTAACAAACAAAACAAATGTTCAGGCACTTGGTGGAAAACTACTTTAAAAAGCAGCCAAAGTCCAAAGAACAGATAGAGATTTCGCAAGGAAGCCTTTCTGACTGGAGCTAGAACACAAATAAATTAAGATCTCCTATAAACAAATTCTTCATAAATAATCCTTGATTAGTTATTTATTCTCTGATTAAACACAAACTCAACCTTAATTTGTTGCAAAAAAGAGCTTATGTTCCAAACAGATAGCCTTTTTCTTCTGTTACGCAAATTTTGCAGCATTCGACTACGTTTTAAAATAACAAGCAGCCTCAATATTGCATGTTTATAACCTAAGGTACCATTTTCAAGCTAAAAACTAACAATGAGCTGCAAAACGTTGCTCCTCTCAGGGTAGTTTATAGCTGATGGTACCGTGCTTCTGTGATAAAGCAACAAAAAGTCTACTTTTATTAAGCTGAAGGTGTTTTCATGTTTTGCTAGCACTGAGGCAACAAGTGTCCTCTAGTCTAAAAGGTCTGTTAATTATCTCTGTAACAAAGGGATGTATAGTTAAAAAAAATAAGAAAATTAAATCTTTTTTCTTTAAAAATCATTAACTGATGAGAAACAAATTACATATGGTTTGTCTGTCATTTTCAAGTGAACCAAAGTGTGTTAAAAGCATTTTCAGTGCTTGTAAACTAATAGGGGGCTAGTAGGGCAAAGTGTGCTTGTTGGTTAGAGGTTGGTGGGAGAAATGCAACCGGCTGTTTGTGCTCAAGTTTCATAAACAAAAGTCAGTAACCACAAAGACAACTTGTTCTCTTAAACCTCAGCAACTCGTACACAGACTCAAACGGCATTCACGCGCACCTCAGGAGCGTGTTGGAAGAGAAGCGAGCTGCAGCTGACGACGTGGGGGTGGGAAGGAGCTGGAGTGTTGCTCTGCTAAGTTAGGAGTGTGCATGTGAAGTAGGAGAAGAAGAAGAAGAGGACGAGGAGGAGGGGGAGGGGGAGGAGGGGAAGTATTAGGCTTGCAAAGGCGGGAGCAGTACAAGTGCAGGAGGGCGAAGGAAGAGGGGGGTTTGTGGGGCGAATTCCACAGCTCGGCACAGATTCGTGTGTGTAGTGAAAATCCTGACCAGACTGGGTCAGACGCTCCGGCGTTTCCTCACACACCACCTCCTCCTCCTCCTCCTCCTCCTGTTTCCTCCCCAGCATCACGTGAAGGTGGTGTTGTGTGCTTGCGACTGTTCATGTGTTTCTGTTTTGTGGTGTGGTTGTTCGATGCTTCAGTCAGGCTTGTGAAAAGGCTGCGACAGACGTTTCTGCTCATGTCTTCCGCAAAGAGCAGGCATGATGGCGAGGCTACCTCTGCCGCTGACATCCACACGCCGGCCCCCCCTGCTTCCTGTCACGTGGCTGTCGCCTCCAGGTAGCTCTGTAGTTTGCGGACGGTGGACTCGTCCAATGAAAAGAGGTCAAAGTCAAAGGTGGTGTTTGTCACGTTGAAGTGGCCGGTCTCCTCGATCAGGTTGACAATCTGGAGAATAAATAAATTTACTATGCAAGCCTAAAGTAGATCAGTTTTAGTCACAAATGTAAACATGATGCATGAACTCACAGTGCCTTGCTAAAGTATTCACACTCCCAATTTCTTAGGGTTTTTTTCATGTTTCAACCAAATACTTCAATGCATTTTACTGGGAGTTCATGCAACAGACCAACACAAAGAAGTGCACAATTGTAAAGTGGAAGGAAAATATATAAAGATATTTTTTTTTTACAATAGAAACCAGAAAACTGGTTCATACATTTGTATTCAGCCACCCTGAGAAAACTCTGTAGAGCCTTTTGTTGCAATTACTTTGGGTTTGCATGTTTAGGTACTTAAATGTTTGAGCCAGAGCCATTTTACAAAGAACAATGGGCAGAGTGAATGGAAAGATTCCCAGCTGGATTTAGGTCTGGACTTTGACTAGACCATTCTAACACATGAATAAGTTTTGTTAGGGTTGTTATCCTGCTGGAAGGTGAACATATGCTCCAGTCTTCTGCAGCCTCTAACAGGTTTCCCTCCAGACCACCCTGCATTCAGCTCCATCCATCTTCCCATCGACTCGGACCAGTTTCCCTGTTCGTGCAGAATGAAAGGATCCCCACAGCATTATGTCGCCACCACCATGTTTCCCATAGGAAACAGTTTGTTCACATTAAGGATCAATGTTAATTTTCACCACACATACCTCTGCACTCAGGCCAACAAGTTCTGTTCTGGCCTCATATAAGCAGAGCATCTTCTCCCACGTGGTTTATGGTAAACTCTAAATGAGACGTCTTAATGCTTTAATTAGGCAACAGCTTTCCTCTTGCTACTCTTCTATAAAGGCCAGATTTTAGAGCACACAACTACTGGTTGTCCTGCCAACAGTTTCTCGATCTTTGCTGCTCCTCCAGAGTAACCATAGGCCTTTTGGCCTTTCTCTGATTAATGCTCGTCTCAAATTGGACAGCAATGTCTTGGTAGGTTTGCAGTTGTCCCATATTCTTGATTTTCAGATGATGGATTGAACAGCACCTCATGAGACTTTCAAAGCTTGGGAAACTGTTTTATAACAGTTTCTGTAGTCAGAGGCTTCTTCAGATCTACTGTAAGACAGACCTCTACAGGAGACCCTTCCTGCCCACAGCCATCAGCATCTACAGCAGCCCTTTGAAGAAGCCTGCATAATATGACCTACAACATTTAATTTTCCTTTGGGATTAATAAAGTATTTCTGAATCGAATTCAAGTAAATAACCTATTTTTACTTTAAACTTCTCCACAGCCTTATTCTGACCTGTCTGCTGTATGCCTTGGGGTCTTCATGATGCTGTTTGCTCACTGATGTTCTCCAACAAATCTTCACAGAACAGCTGGATTTAAACTTGGATTAAATTACACACAGGTGGACTAAATTTACTGACACTGATTTTCTTTAGAGGGCTGAAGTGTGAAAATCATGTGTTCCTAATCTTCTACGTGCCAATAATCCACTACTTTGTGTTGGTCCATGAAGTAAAATCTCAATACAATACATTGAGGTGGGTGCCTTTAACATAGACACTGTAGACACTGAATCCAATGTTTTAATAGAACAGAGAAAGGCAGGAGCACCCACCTGCTGGAGTACATTACGCTCCCTTAACGCCATCAGTCTGCGGTGGAGGTCCACCAGTTCCTCTGTGTAGGCCTGCAGCATTCATGAGGGAAATATAGGAGGTCAGAAAGCGAGAGAAAATCTCACAGAGAAGTTACAAGTGGAGGAACGACTGTTTGAGAATTTCTTTTCTACAGGTTACTTCTATGCTTTTCCACATCTGAGAATATTTTACGGGTTACAAGAGACTCAGAAAAAACATTTTAGGTAGCTTGTTTCCCCTGAATCTTAGAGGTGGAGTCTCAAAAAAGGAGCAAATCTGCTAAAGTTTACCTGAAACTACAGAGGTCCACTGGATTTCTTCTTCTCTGCTAGGCTTAGACCAGTGGTGTCCAGACTTTTTGCATCGACGGCCAAAATCGGCAAGTTGAAAATAGTCCCAATTACAAATGTAAAGTAATATTACAAATTCCTTACATTTTACATGTAATATTTTAGTGAAACAAAGTAGAAAACTTAATATCGTAGTTCTGAAAAGGGTTTTCCTTGATAAAAGAAACCAATAAAACATTTTGGGTTGAGTGTTTTCTATTTTGTTGGTCCAACAAAATGTTTCTAGTTCGTTCCCAGCAACAAAAACGAGAACCTGCATGAGACACGTTTAATGAACGGCTGCACCCAAGTCTGATTTTGAGTAGAAGACACTGGATGTTTGTGGCCCTACTAGGGCTGCAACATCGATTAATCTGTCGTCCATTTTTTCTGATTAACCGATTAATAATCAGACAGCAAAAGGTGCTTAATAAGAGATTTTTTTAAAGAATCTGAACTGGGTGAAGCTTAAGCTATACCACTTGAGAAACATTTTGCCTAATTATTGCTCTGAGTGGATTGTTCTTTCTGCAAATGAGAGTCTGTATACTCCAGTTAACGATTATTTGACTACTAGATTAAGCACTATTAATCTAAAGAATTGTTTCAGCCCTAGGCCCAACTTACTTCAAAATGAAAATTAAAACAAAAACATTGAATTAGATAGAAATTTGCCAATAAAAACCTTATCCTAAAAAATGCATGAGCTTCATTTACTGGAGGCCAAATTTGTACCATTCTAGATCCACACAAATTTACTCCAAGTGCCGCAAATGGCCCCGGGTCGCACTCTTTGACACCCCTGGCTTAGACTAATATAATTTATTGTGTTCAGAGTCAGAAATAATTTAGTAACTTGAACCACATTTGGTGTTCTGGTCCTTGTTCTGAAGAAAACCAACCCAACTTTTAACTCTGTGTGATGATTTAGAAGATTCAGAGGTATAACCTTGGATTTAATTTAATCTGAAGTCTGTTTTTACAGAAAGTGTGGTGATAAAAGGTAAAACAGTTAAAGATTCGTTTAGCTTATTACTGTAAGTATCTCATAAAAGGAAGAATACTTTTACAGCATGTGCTGGAGTTTGAACATAAAAAGTTTGATTTACCCTTCCTACCTTGTCGAAACCCTTCTTCATCACCTTCTCCGAGCGAAAAGAGGAATCTGGGCTTTTTCGGACCACCTTTAGATCGGAGGCAAAGCAGAAACAGAGATGATTAGTAGGTTTAAAAACAGAAATACGGAGGCACACCATGCAAGACAGAAACATCTGGTACTTCAAATAAATACAAAGAGCATTTTTACTTTTGTGTATTTGAACAGATGAAAAAGAAAACATGCAAGATTGTGCGAGTATTTAACAAATGCTTTAGTAAAACGAAAAAGAAATGAACACCCCGTTATAAGGAAGCTTGTACAACTGCTTTAAGCATCCGTGACATAAAGCAATTCTTATAAAATGTTATCTTTGTCTCATATCATTCTGAGAAGTTTTAACTGCATTCTTCTTTGAAATATTGCATCGTGTTCTTTGCGGTTTTGCATGCATGCGGTTTCAATGACCTTATGGCAGAAGTGTCCAACTCCAGTCCTAGATAGCTACCAACCTGCAACCTTTAGATGCATCCCTTCTCCTACACACCATGACTCTGAAGAACCTCTCGGTACCAGGCCTCTGCAGGTGGCCTGGTACCGAGAGCAAACTCAGCCATTTTATTCACGTGTGTTGGAGAAGGGATGCATCTAAAGGTTGCAGGACAGCACCTCCTCAGGACTGGAGTTTGCTACCCCCTGCTGTAGGGTTTTACAGAACAAGCCCAAACCATTACTCTTCAACCACCATGCTTTACCGTTGGAAATGATGCATATCCTGCCTGTGTTCCTTGCCACGTGCTGTTTCAAATATGTCCACATTTGTCTAATTTGTTTAAAGACTTTTTATTCTTAACATAAAACTTTGTCATAATATGATGAGAGGTGATTATAAGACATGATATGAGACATTATGTATGAGATATAACGTGATAAATAAGTACACATTTGGCCTTCCCTTATAGTAAACATGATTGTTTTACTGCTCTGTAATAGTACAACAGTAATACCAGCAGAGATGAAACACACTTTTATAATCCTTAAATTTGACCAACTTTTAAGCTGTAGTTTAAAACACGAGGAGCACCAGCAGAGACTCATGCCATGGCACCAGACTATTAAAATCCCCGTCAGTACGCTGATAAAAACACAATAAAACAGTCCGTGGGTGACTCACTTTGTTGTTGGACGAGCTGTGTTTTTGTGGGGGTGGGGCAGGGTCTCGACTGGGGCGGTGCGAGCCATCACTGCTGTCACTCTCGCTGTCCAGGCTCAGTCTGTCAGAGGCACAGGTTGAGGTCAGAGGTCGTTCAAACAGACTAAAGGAACTCAGTCCTACTGCTCTATCTGGCACTTGTGCCTGTCTGCATCTGATAATGCGTAGCAGCTAGTCGGCTGAATCAGTTTGGCCAAAATATGTAAATTTTCCTGGCTTTAACAGAAAAACAACCCAACACTCAAAACGCTGGGAATAAAATAAGTCATCTGTATGTGTAAAATAGAGATTTTGGATTAAAACTTCATTTTTAGACAGCCAAATGTCTCATGGTGGAAAAGTGCTTTGGTTCCAACTGACCGAGAGTCACGGTTGGGGGGGTTGGTTTTGATGGGCGTCTCTTCTTCTGAGCTGCTGTCGTCATCGTCTGACTCTTCTGACTGGATCTCTTCCACCATGGATCTCAGGGGGCCTGAGAGAGGAGATCAGAAATACAAA
The DNA here is from genome assembly GCA_036173005.1 of Crenichthys baileyi. Classification (NCBI taxonomy): domain Eukaryota; kingdom Metazoa; phylum Chordata; class Actinopteri; order Cyprinodontiformes; family Goodeidae; genus Crenichthys; species Crenichthys baileyi. The sequence goes on along the minus strand of JAHHUM010002758.1, from coordinate 77,179 downwards.
TACTGTAAATTTTCCCAAAGATGAAATCCTCTAAACAGATTTAAACCTGTTGATCCAGGGACTTAGCACCTCCCAAACAAATACCAAACAAATAAACTAAATATTCATTCATTCATTTTCTACCGCTTATTCCATAGTGGGTCACGGGGGACTTGGAGCCTATCTCCAACAGTCTATGGGCGAGAGGCGGGGTACACCCTGGACAGGTCGCCAGTCCATCACAGAGACATACAGGACAAACAACCATGCACACACCCAGTCACACCTAAGGGCAATTGAGAGCGACCAATTAACCTGTTTTTGGACTGTGGGAGGAAGCTGGAGTACCCGGTGAGAACCCACGCATGCAAGGGGAGAACATGCAAACTCCATGCAGAAAGACCCTTGGCCAGGAGTCGAACCCAGGACCTTCTTGGTGCAAGGCAACAGTGCTACCCACTGAGCCACCGTGCAACCGCAGCCTAAATATATTTACTCTAATTTTTCTTTTGGACTTATTTCAGTGCCCTACGTATTAGTTTTCTGCCATTCAGTGAAATTGTGCATATGTAGATAATAAGAATCAAAACAAACTAAAACACTGCATGATGAATAAATGTGTAGATTAAAATTTAATCACATTCAACTGTTTTTACAGCTGTGTTTAAAAATAAAAACATAAAAAAAGACTAAATCATCCAAAATAACATTTTATGACAAGATTCTTGATTAAAATTGTATTTCCTGCACCAGTATTTCCTAATCGCTCTCTACAATAAGAGCAACAAGCAGAAGCATGCAGAAGAAGTGGAGTTCGTGAAAACGTCGTACAGGAAGCAACAAGGTAGAAGAAATCCTTACACACTGATCTGCACCGTTTCTTCGTGAGGAGATAAAGTCAATGTCAGACATTTACGTGTTTTCCTACTTGGCTAAAGTGTTGGTCTTTTACAATTTCAAAGAAATAAACTTTATATGACCAAATGCACAGACTTTAAGGCAGAGAGATTGGTTCAGGCTTTTTGGTAGCTGCAAGAAGTGGGGCTCCCAGGCAAGGATTGAAAACCAATAATGTGGGACATTTCAGCAGCGATGTAGTCATATTGTAGTTAAAAGGTTTGTACAATCTGCCCGAACAGAGTTTTTCTTCCTCTTATCTTGGTCATTTCCACTGCAGGAACCAGGATCAACTCAGAGGGTAGAAATCTACCGGTTCTGATTGGTGGGTAGGACTCTTTGGATGAGCTCGAAACCAACAAGTGGAGCTTAATGGTTAAATTCCTATACAGTTTATACTTTCTGTGAAATTCTACAGCAGGAGTGATTGGAATTTTGTTTGTAAAGAGAACATTCAACCTAGTCACTTATGGTAAATATCACAGTGTTTACATTCAAATGGTAAATGGCCTGAACTGGTATAGCGCTTTATCAAGTCCCCAGGGACCCCAAAGCGCCCTACACTACAATCAGTCATCCACCCATTCACCCAGTGACAGTGGAAATCTACATTGTAGCCACAGCTGCCCTGGGGCACACTGACAGAAGTGAGGCTGCCATACAATTGGCACCACCGGACCCTCTGACCACAATCAGCAGGCAAGGCCGGCGAAGTGTGTTGCCCAAGGACACAACGGCTGAGACGGAGGGAGCAGAGGTTTGAACCTATAACCCACCGGTTACAGAACGAACCCCTACTACAGCCGCCACAGTCAAATACATTAAAAAGATCAGCTAGCCTCAATGTGAAACGTTCTCTTCAAAGCTTTGGCTATTGAACACCAGCTGATAATGTCAACCAGATTTTATTTTTTCTGTTTGCCTCCAAGGCCAGTAAACACGTAAGTATGTGCCGGAGATGTTCAGAGTGACCCCACATAAGTTTTAAAGTGTGATCGCTGGCAGAATCATTGGTTATATTTTTATTCCTGAAAATCGAGGCTTTTTATTTTCAAAAATAAAATTGCGTTCCTCTCCCCCGCTCACTTTCAGGAGTCGGATTGGAACAGTTCCTTTAAAATTCATATACATTAGTAATTTCCAGAAAACTTGCAGTGATTGTAGTTAGCTTTGAAACCATAAGTGATATAAAATGGTGCCGCATCGGTCAGACTTCACTGTTTGATTCATTCTGGTTGTTGAGGTGGGCGGCAATTTCTCCCCCCGGACCGCTGAAGCTGAACCACTCCGTCAGCAGGAAGGGTGACCCTCTCAGCTTCAACGAATATAATACACATCAACAGCTTCAGGGCCTCACAGTCAAAACGCACACAACTAAAGGGTCAAATATAAGGTTAATCAGTCAGAATAAGGCTAGTGAATACTCCGATAAAGCAAAAGACACAAACCTACCTTGCCCTGGTTTTTGTCCAGGCTCAAAGTCTGAATCTGAGCTGGAGTCAGAACTGGAAGTAGAGTTGGAAGCACTAGAAGGAGCCGATTGCTGTATGAACAGAAATGGAAAAGGAACAACAGGTTGACGCAATAAAAAAATAATGATATAAACAAATAAATGTGTACGGTGAGTTAATATTTCATGTGTTATGCTGTTTACCATAAAAATTGCAAATAAAATCAAAGTTTTCCAGTTTTTCTTGAATTAATCATAGATTAGGCCTGTTTTTCTTGTTTCCTTATTAAATTCTGTAAAATGCATTTTCCAATGCAATATTTTAAATGAATCAGAAAAACAAAATCTTTCTTTTAGGATATTATGGATATAAAACTATGCAGACAATTTTACTTTCAATAAATGTATATTTAACAAGTTTCAAAATAAATGCATCATTGCTCTTGTATGACAAAAAAACAAAAATGTAAGCGAAATTATTCTTTTTTTTAATCTGAATAATGACATAATCCAACAAACAAAAACAAAAAATCTGAAGAATTTGCTGTTCAAAGGTGAATAAATGTATTCTGGTCAGTGTTTGTAACAGCAGATTATAACAGCAACATCTCCTCTACTGCTAGATTTCAGTAAACATCCTCATACCTCTGACTTTGATGATGCTTCGTCCTCTGAATTGGACTCCTCCGACTCTGGAAGCTTCTTCAGCTCCTTCAACTCCTGGGTGTCATTTTTGCTTTTGGCCCAGCGACCTTTTTCCTTGGAAGGTTTCTTCTCACCGTAGGACTGGCTGACCACAGAGGACGAAGAGACGCGAGGAGAAGTTCCAGTGAAAGCCCCGCTGGGTGGTCCCTTCAGTGCATCGGAGCTGCCCTTCTTTTGCTTCTTGGCGCTGGGTTTGGGAGACTCCACAGTGGAGGGTCGTTTCCCCGGAGCTTTGGCCTCCACCGCTCCCCCTCCGCCTCCTCCTCCACTACCCACCCCCCCTCCCTTAGGGGACATGCCGTCCATCTTCGACTCCTTCAGGGTGAGTTTGGGCTCTTTGAAGGCCACCTTCGGCTGAACTTTTACTTCGTCCTTCACTTTGATCTCTGACGGCTTTTTCGAAGAGGAGGATGAGGAAGGATCACGACCGCTTTTGCTGCTTCCATCTCGGTCGTCCCCTTTGGACGAGCCTTTGCTCTCAGAGTCTTTTCTCGACCGTTCACGGTGCTCCTTGGTCAGTTTGTGTGGTTTGGGTCCTTTGCTGCTGCCACCACTTCCTTCTTTGCTGGGTTCCTGAGAAGAGGAAAACAGCAGGACCTTCATCGATGCTACAAATGGAAAGCAGACAGCTTAATATATGTTCTTTAAAGCACGTCTTAGGATCTCCGAATTATTCGGTTTGTAAAACAAAACAAAAAGTCTGTTTCAAATATGATTTAAAATAAAAATGATTAAAAAGACAGGAAACAAAACACATGATAAAAAATAATTGAAAAATGCAATAATATTTAAAAAGATCTTACAGAAAAGCCTGTTTGAATAAGAGTGTCTTCAGCCGCTTTTTGAATGAGTCAAGACTCTCGGCATCGTAAAAACAGAGGAAACTCGTTCCACAGTCAAGGTGCAACAGTCTGAAAAAAGTGAACCCCTGGAGTTTCAGTTCTGGTCCTTGGGACTACGACTAGAGTTACATATGAGGACTTAAGGACTCAAGTTGGAGTATGTGGTTTTAAAAATTCAGTAAAATAAGATGCACTTTGACCAAGTGCGAATTTTTTTAAATTAATGCTAAAATGAACAAGTAACCAGAGCAAAGACATTAAAACAGGGCTGATGTGAGCTCTTGTGTTTGTTCAGGTTAAGATTCTCACTGCAGGGTTTTGGACCAACTGAAGCCGAGAACGGGCTTTTTACTTGATACATGTGAAAAGTGTGTTGCAATAGTCTAGACGAGAGGAAAAAAATAACCATCTCAAGTTCCTGTTTTGACACTTACCTTCTTAGTCTGGAAAATTTCTCAAATGATAAAAACTGTTTCTGACTATTTGTTTTTGAGTGACCTTCAAAAGAAACTGGTTAAAAAACACCGCCTAAAATCCAGGAGTATTACTTGACGGCAGGGTTCAAAAGTCCAACCTGTTGATAAAAGGAACAATGCAACGCAAAGTTCAAACCTGGTCTTCTCAGTGTTCAGCTGAGAGTTAAGGAAATAAAATCGACACAATCTAACCTTGTTTCTTATTAATTCTTACCTTTTTCAAACGCAACCAGTCTCAGGGACAGCAGACAATGGTGGACAATGGTTGATTTAGCATTAACATTAAACCCGTCTTAGCAAGCATCTTTTCAAATCATAGTAAAAACTTGGATTTAAGCAGAATTCAGGGTCAAAATAAAGGCTAAACATAAGCTTCCAGTTGTTCTCAACCATGGCCCTCAGGGTCCACTGTCAGGCAGGTTTGGAAGGCTTCTCTGCTCCAGCACACCTAATTCAGATGAATGCATTACCTCCCCAGCGTGCCACCAAGTGCTGCAGAAGCCTGTTAATCACCCACTCATTGAAGACAGGTGTGTGGCTGCAGGGAAACATCTAAAACATGCAGGACCGTGGGTTCCGAGGGCCAGGGTTAGAACCGCTACTTTAAACCAGAAATCATCGGGCAGATTTTTTTTTAGATACCGACTTGTTTGATATCTTAAAAAAATCGTAGAAATATGTGCCTGCAAGAGAAAAAAGGCCTTGTCAGGTCTATACTGTACTGCAACTGATTCATCTCAGAAAAATGTGAGGGAGTCAGTTTCCTGTTTTTAATGTGCACCCTCTCTGCAGATAAGAGAGTAAATCCTGCACACAAATGCACAAAAACAGCTGGGAAAAATTACTAAGCTTGAGTCACCCTCTTCAAGACAGAATTAATATATATTTTATTGCAGCTATACATGCAAACAATGTGAGCAGACTGCAAGTGCCCAAGGGGAACATAACAGAATGATTTTTTTCTTTGTCCTACCTTTGATACATGAGAGGTCTTTGTCTTTTTGGGGTCTGAGAAGGCTGAGAGGGGGATGGTGGGAAGCATTGGGTAGTCCGGACTGGGCCTCGACACAGTTTCAGCCCCCTCAGGGACCACCAGTATCTGAAATTAAATACACATGAGTCCCTGTGTTTCACTGCCGACACTCAAAACCACCGGTAGACTCCAAGTTCAAAATGGGAAGCAGTAATTTGAAGCCTTCGGGATTAGGCAGAATTTCAGGTTATTTGAGGTAATCTCTTATTGTTTCAAACGACATAAAGCTTCAAAGAGTTAATGGCATTTAAAACAAAAATGTGGAAACGGTTGAGGTCAAAGCAAATGTTAATCCTTCCTAATATTGCTTGGAAGTTTTATTTTATTTTATTCTATTTTTTCTTTTATTTAAATTTTCTATTGCCACATTTAAATGATATCCACCATTTTTTGTGGAAGCTGTAAGCCAATTTATGAAATCCATTTTGACTGAAAAAACAAATAGCTGAGAGTTTGTCTGTGAATAGAAAAATGTTATACATGAAAAAATGTTAACTTATACAAATGCTAAACAGCAATTAAAATTAATCATTTAAAACTTTATCGTTAAGAAAACGAACCAGATGTGTATGTTGTTCTGACACATTTTTATGTCCAAATTCCAAACGTTTCCAGCCTTAAATGAGCAGAGGTCTTAGTACATGTTTGACCCATTTTATGTATAAATAAATGCCACAGTTTACTTTGAATTTAGTGCAGATATTTATCAAAGCCAGGCTTTAAACAAAAACATACAACTGCAGCCTGTAGGAAAAGAAGACAGGAAAAAAGAACATGTATTGACACTGAATGGACAAATGGACTGATTCACAGATACATAGATGGAAATGAAGATTAGGGAACAGGTGGACAAATGGATGAATTGGTTGGTTCGATGCCCTGAGTTGTAGCCAATTAAAAACCTATGGAAAGAACTGAAGATCAGAGCTTGAGGTTTAAAGAGTGGGTCAAAATCAAACCTGAGTAATGCAGGTCTACTTTCCCTATTTAGAAGACATCTTGAAGGTCTCATTACCAAGAAACACTTTTCAACAAAGAATGGCAGCAAAAGTCCAGACTGAGACTCAATTTTGTTTGTTATTTATTCCCTGTGTCTTTCTAAATCTAGGACTAGATTGCTTTGCTTTCTTTGTATGTGTGGATTTAACTGGGGTTGTTGTCAGCATCTGGTGTGAACTTCATTTAAATTTTCTCCATTATAACAAATATTTAAACGAAGAAAAACATTCATGTGTTCAAAACCCATTTTACCTGCTGTATTTCTCTGCAGTGTATTGCAAAACATCTTCAGATGCTGGCATTTGGAGTCTCGTTTGAACTTCCTAGCTTAGCATACCATCAGTTGCAGGATTTCATTATTTTCCTATAGTGACCTTAATGTATCTGGGTTGACCACTGAACGTGCAGACCAGGGGACTGGTGCTTCCAAACACCCAGCAGCGTGGCTTTTCTTACTGCAATGTGAGTGTTTTCATTGGCTGATGCATTGCCATTGTTTATTTTTAAAGAGTGGAGCTACAACTCACTTCTGTTTATTCCTAATAGTTTATTACTTTGGAGGCCAGAGGAGATGCATACGGAGATCAAAAATGGTCCAATGGATGATCAGTGTTCATATGAGTTTTTCAGAGAGACTTGCACTACTATAGGAACACTATTGACTGCTTACATGAAAAAAACCCTGTGAGTGGATCACAGTTAAATAGAGTATTTGGATCTGAACTTTTACTGTAACCTCAACTGTTTTTAGCTCTTGTTCAGTAAAGCTATAAGGCAACTAGTGATCCAGGCAGCCTTACCCCTCCAGCCTTGATGAGCTTTTTCCTGAATTCTTTGGTGGGGTTGTTGAAGGTGAGTTTCTCACAGCGCAGGTGGTTAACAGGGGGGTTGCCCTCCAAGTTAAGGAACAGGTCATAGTTGAAGATAACTCTTTTTGGCTCCTCCTGAACAAGAAAGACAAGAATAAAACTTGCTTTATGTGTTACAACAGGAGGTGAGTGGAAAAAAATACATTAACTAGGAGCGTTAATCAGCCAGAGTTGAAAACATTTTTTCCTTGATCAGTTCTGATTAGTGATTGGCAAGCAAAATACTTAAAAGTCAGATTTTTTGTAAAAAAAAAGCAGGAGCTGACATCTGCAAAACACAGCATGCTACTGTAGCAACCAAAAGAAAGAAATGACAGCATAGATCTTCAAGACGTGCAAACAGTATATGTTTTTTATGCGTTTTTATTTTCATCGTTTTTAATTAACCTTTGGTCATGAAATGCCCATAAAATACCCAAAAATGGGCTAGAACAGACGTGGGCAACTCCAGTCTTTGAGAGCCTGTGTCGTGCATGGATTAGATGTTTCCTTGCTTGAACACACCTGACTTGAATGACTGCATCATTTTCAGACTCCCGCAGAACTTGGTGAAAGGCTAAGGAGGTAATTCAGCAATCTAAATCAGGTGTTGGTACAAGGACTCATCTAAAACTTGTAGGACACGAACCCAGAACCCAGAGAACTCAGATATCTGACACCAAGTAATTTCTAGCCAATATTTCAAATATGCATTTAAAGTTCATTATGATCATGTGGCAGGCCAGTCTACCATGATCAGGAAAACGGGACAGGAAATACAGTCTGGGAATACTACCTTTTTCCAATCTCTGTTATATTTATATACTAATACTTATACTAGAAAATACTGCTGAGGTGTTCCTACCTTGTTCTTGAAGTAAACCTCGATAGGCATGATGAAGCCTGCGTAGCCCGATTCCTCCACTTTGTACGGAGGATCCTTGCATACTGCAGACAGACACACTCGTCACTGACGATACTTGTTTGATTTATATATTCACAGACGAGAACAGACACGGTATGGACTTAAAAAAAATCACAATACTTTGTGTAAAAAAGTATTCGCAACTTCTTTGCGGTCTTTTTAAGGCATCTGCAGGGCTGTGTCTATAACAGGCTTCTTCAGTCACTAAACTGCACACAGTAACTGCATTTATTCATATTTTTGAAAGCATGGATATATTTTTTGATGTTGTTATGGAACCAAGAGTGGAAAAACTATTAAACATAAGAATCCCAACAATACTGTCAGCTTTTAGGGTTTTCAGGCATCATTATTGGGGAATTATTCTCATGCTAAAACATTAAGATTAATGATACAATAAATGATTGTATTGTACAGATTAATGATACAATAAATGCCCATCCCTAATAGTGTGTTTTTCAGCCTAACCACAAATTAAAATTGACATAAAATTGGAAAACAGCTTCCTAATTGCTGCCAGATTGTCATGCAACGTCTGTAAGCAAAACAAAAACATAAAAAAATATTTTCCTATATACCAAACATTTAGCTTTTTTTCTTGCGTCTGTCTACTTTAGCATAAAATATTTGTATATTAATTCCTAAATGCATAAGAAATCTTAATTGGATTTATAGATTATTCTATTTTTTATTTGTTATTTGTTGTTATTTCTTATAAAAGTTTTTCTCTGTATCATCTGCCCTTAATCTGACCTCTGCTAAACATCCAATGTTCAAAACAGAAAACTGATAAACGTCTGGAGAAGCAGGGAAAAGTCTTCGTAATTTCTAAAAGTGACCAGAGAAGAGTTTGAAATAAAAAGTATAAATATACATGCAATCTGTATTTCTCATGTTTAAACATGCATTTATGTATCGTGTTGACAGTTTGCTATGCTCTGCTCACCTCTCTTGGGTTTGGGGAAGCTATCATGCAGGCGAAAGACAACCCTCTCGACAAAATGCTGGATGTCCCCAGTCTCCGGCCCTCTGACAAAAACCATCCAGTCGTGGGTGAAGCCTTCTGACGTGACTTTCTTCTTGAGCTGAGCCCTGTGGCCCAACTCCAGCTTCACCTGCACCGTGCACTGAAAAGGGACAGAAAAAGTTATATTAAATAATGCACAAGGTCAGCTTGTCCCAACCCATTCAGATTTCAGACCCGTTGACAAAGCATTTCATACCCATGTACTTAATCAATGCAAATCACTTCATTTCTCTTGATAGTTCAGTATTGGAATGAATTATCAAGTCAGATATTGAAAGATTTCTTTTTTTAACCAGTAAGCTAGAGAAAGCTTTTCTAAAGACCTTTTCAAGTCTTGCCACAGATTCTCAGCTAGATATTAGTCTGGACTTTGGTGCCATTCTAATAAATGAACGAGCTTTAATTCAGACTATTCAGTTGGAGCTCTGGCTCATGTTTAGAGTCACTATCCTGCTGGAAGGTGAACCTCCTCTTTAGCATCACGACTTTTGGAGCCTCTAAACTGTTTTCCTTCAAGAACTGTCCTGTATTTAGCTCTATCCATCTCCCCATCAGCTCCGATTAGCTTCTCTGTTCTTGCTAAAGCGCTGCAACCCCACAGCAAGATGCTGCCATCCCCATGTTCCCAGTGGACATTGTGTGTTTAGGATGTTGCTTTTCCTCAACAAAGTACTTCAAACGTAAGCCAGAAAGTATAAACTTGGTGTCACTTGACCAGGGCAAAGTCTTCCACATTTGTTGTTCCCCCTGCATGTTTGTGGCAAACAGGGAGCTTTTTTCTTCCTCTATCATAAAGGCCAGATACGTGGACTGCATAACTAATCGTTGCCTCGTCGGCATATTATCCCATCTGACAATTACAAAACGACTGTGTAGGTTTATGACATTGAAATACATTGAAGTGGAGGCGCAGTGCGTGGCGTAGCGATAGAGCGTGTGACCCATACACAGAGGCCTCAGTCCTCTGTCTTACCCATCTCTCCACCCCACTTCCTGTCTGCCTACAATAGCGAAAATAAAAGGTCACAAGCTTTAGCATCCAAATGTAATTTTTTTTAATAATAAAAGGGAGAACAAAAACCAAAATGTCAATCCAGAACATTTTCTTCTAGGAAACTGAATGGAAACATTTAATTACACTGTTCTATAATGAAAATGACCTTTAGCCTGAGACCTGCCTAGGTGGCTTCATGCCGCTTCTTCTGTAGTGATAAATTACAGCAGCAGAAACACCTTGCAAACTAAGCCATCTTATGAAATAAACATAAGCGAAGCCAGCTCTGCGATTAAACCAGGAACCCACTATTCATCATTTCCTGATTCCACCTTGAACACAAACCTTCAAATCTCTACTCAAAGTCTGGTGATACTCCAGAGGGGAACAGACAGACACAAAGCTGGACTGGTGTTGGGACTCTCTCAGTGAAATGAAAGTAATTTGATGCCCGAGCAGACGGATCTCAAAAGACTTGTCCAGAAAAGGACCGCATTATTGGACTACGTCTGACTGCCAGTGACAATAACAGGAGAGAGCCTCACAAATGACGCTGCGATTATAGAAGATGAAGAGGCAGAGAGGAGGCTGAGTGCAGGAGAACACAGGGGGGGTAAGTTGGTGAGGAATGAAGTGGAGGGGGGGGGCAGAAAGGCACTTTATGTCCAGGGAAAGACTGAAGAATGTGGGGATTTGGAAGGAGCGCGGTGCAGCTCCTGAGTGGGGACTGAGTGGAGGGATTAGACGGGACAGGCCTGAGATGAGCTCGTTTGGCACTCTCCGGTTCACCCACACAAACACACCTACTCTTGTGCCTGGCACTCTGCCTGGCCGTCCTGTGACAGTAATGCCCTTAAACTCCAGACTGCAACATGCCAACAGGGAGCAGACGGGGAGCCGCTCTGATCATTACAGCACCCTCCCCCACTGAGGAGTCTGCCAAAATCAGACCAGCTAAACATCGAAATCAGGGTGACAAAAGGGAATAAACCAGAAATGAGAGGAAACTTAAACAGAACGCTAAAAACCAGCCTGAAGTGATTTATTAATCAACTGAATGTAAAAGTTTAATTTTACACCGTTGACATTTTATAGATTGATTCGGCAAATCTGAGGCCGACTGGCTGGCTGTGGACAGGTAAAATCACACAATGAATATCTTCCAATAATATAGGCAATACTTGAGGGTGATGAATAAGAGCCCTGACAAATAGGGGGAATTAATGATCCGCTCCTTTAATGACAATCAATGAAGCCAAGATTTCAGGTTAAGTACAGCTTAGTCATTTACTCTAGCTTTTCAGTTTACATTCGACACAAGAACCTGTTAATGAACGATATTTATGCTTTTAGATAAAAGACCAGCTCATAACGTCATTTAGTGTAAAGGTTGTAAAACTGGACTTCCACCTAAACAAGTAAGCTTGAATCGGGTAAATAATGATTAAAACTATTTCTGGTTGGTTTCCCTGTAGGAACTTTAATATTAAAGATTTTTTTTCTAATAATCAATGATTAAAATGCTAATAAGATAAGATGCCAAGATACAGTGCTTATTTTTTTTTTATTTGGACAAATCACAACATGGATAAAAAACCCCAAATAAACAAATGTCGCGTATCTTTGCAGAAAACAAGACCCCAAAAAACACTAACAAAACATAAAAACACAAAATATGCTTTTTCGCAATCATCTAGCACTGAAAGCAAGCGAAAAAGATAATATTTAAATATTTCAAATTGCAATGAGAGTATAAACTGACAGACATTTGTCTATCACTGTCTTGACATTAAATCAGACTAAATTTTTACTTTTAAATTAGATTTAACAAAATTATTTCTATTTGCTAAACACGACAGTTTTGGCCCGTTCCTTCAGACAGAACCAGTGTAACCGAGTCATGTTTGAAGGCCACACTTTTCTTTATCTGCCCACACATTTTCTATAAGACTGAGATCAGAACTTTGTGATGACCGATCCAAAACATTGACGTTCTGGTGCTTTGTAATTAATTTGGCGGTATGCTTAGCGTCGTTCATTTTGGAACACCCATTTGTGCCCAAGCTCTGACTTCCTGGCTGATGTCATTTCCACATAAGGTTCCTTCCTTACGATGCCATCCATTTTATTATTGCCTCCAGCAGCAAGACACCAACACATCATGATGCCGCTCCCACCGTGCTTCACAGCTAGAATGGTGTCCTTAGGCTTTTCTTACAAATGTAATAACAGACATTATGGCCAAATAATTCAAGTTTGGTTAAATCGGGGTACAGAACATGCCTCTAAAAGTTAAGGTCTTTGTCCCAGAGTGCATTTTGGCTTCTTCCTTGCTGAGTAGCCTTTCAGGCCATGTTAGTACAGAGTTCTCTCCAGATAAAGACACACTCTCACCAGCATCTTTAGCTATTTTCCTGGGGTTGATTCGGACATTTTGCACCAAAACACTCATCATTGGGACACAGACCCTGTCTGCGTCCTTAACAGCATGACGACTGGCCATTCTTTGTGTGTAATTGTTGGAACAGATGAACGCGGCGCCTTCAGGCATCTGGAAAGAATAATGTTTACGAATGTTTTAGGTAAATATTTTTTTCCTTTTATTCAGCGGTGGAACAAAGAATGTTAGAAACTTTCTGACAATAATTAGGTTTTATCAATATGCTCTACGGTTTTAAAAAGTGACCAGTAGAGAACTGACTGGAAATTTTGTTTGATTTTCTCAATTAATTAAATGATTATAAAAGCAATAAAATGATTAATGTTTGAATAACACGGTGCTAATCTTTAATGGCTGAATGCTACAGTTAGCTGATTTTTCTCTCTACCAAACATGTTAGCATTTGGCTTCATGTCGTTCCAGGTGAGTAATTAAGTTCAGTGTACAGCAAGCTAAAATATTACCTCATCATTGTTGAAAAAACTTTGCCATAAAGATGCCTCTAATTCCAAAACTGACCGTATAGTAATCTTAAGAGTTTGTGAACTTCTTAATTGTACCATTTAGCTAATAACTCATTTTTGTAATCCTACATTACTAAAACAGGAAATATTTAGTCCCATCTATTGTCAGTGAGAACAAAAGGTATATGTGTTTTATACAGCATGTAAACTTCTACACTCAGCTCTAGGTTTGCAATATTTTATTCACAGGGGAGAGCATGGATACAGTATCTAGATGGCTATGCTTCAACTCTACATGCAAAAATTTCATATATGTAATATGGACAGACTCTTTCTGCCCTTATTTCACAAAATAAGGGCAGCATTGCAGGTTTCTCAGAAATGTCCTCTTAGTCACAACTTCGTCCTAAGAAGTGGCAACTTTCTAAATTGCTAATAAGTAAATAAAAACAGCTATACTGTGGCTTTTTTTCAATCTTTGGGCTATTTTTCTATTAAAATCCTCAACTTTTAACTAAACAATTGTACTACAGTGTGAAAAACAGAAGAGAAAATATTACCTAATGTTTGAGAACAAGCTTAAAACATACACAAGTACTTATGTATAGGAATAAAATGCTTATCCATCTGAAAAATTCATCACAACTCACATGCAGATAAATTCAAAATTTGAAGCAAAATAAAGGAAATTTTACTTTACCCAACTTTGATCAAAGGCATGCAGAGTGTGGCAACAGCAAATAAAGCAAAGCCGATAAAACAGCGATGATGTGTGCATGATCACCTTCTGTTTTTCTCTCCGACTGACGGGGAAATACACATTCTGGCAGACATGCTGGCTCCCATGAAAACAATGAACGTCCGCAGGCCATAAACAAACAACACCCATTAATCTCTTCAAGCTAATAAATGACTGAAATCAAAGCAGGAACGTTTTCCCAAAGAGAGCACACACAGGGACAGGAAGCGATGGCCAAAGTTGTCTTTGGGTGAAGACCGGTCCTCCATCATATCCTTACATTAGCTGTCCACAACCACCAGGAACAGTGAAGTGGTAATCTGTTTTGGAAAATATGAAGTCCCTAAGTGGCAACGGCCAATTACAAATACTCTTGATGAAGCCTCCAATGAAAGCAAGTGAGTTCTGGAAACAGGGTGTGTGAATTAAGAGTGTGTGGATTATTACAAGCTGCATGACAAATCAAACATGTCAACCCAGCTGTAGTGATCCTGCAAAAAGATCTGGTCATAAGAAACCAGAGGAGCTGAGATACACAAAAAGTCCCACTTCTACTTTAGTATAGAGCGGTCTGACCAAACAAACCACTGTGATGCAATGATTTTCTAATTTCCCAAGACTTTAATTCAAACAAAACATTCACACACGTTAGTATAGTTCTTGGATACAGTTTAATTCAACTAGTCTTGACATTTCAATACCTCTAGACTGACACAAATAACAGAAGGACTGGAAATGACAGGTTCTCAATGATGGAGCTGTAGAACAAAGTGAATTCAACCCTGGTAGTGACTAGATACACACCGAGAAATCGGCTGTTGATTCAATCAGGCAATTTCTAGTTAGATTAGAGCGGTCAGAAACTCAAATATCCTGTCTTTGAACAACCAGTAAATGCATCACAATAAGCATTAAAATGTCACTTTAACAACAACAACAACAATAAGCCTCTTTTTTGTGGAGCTTTAACTAAAAAAGCCCAAAATCAAAGTTTATTGTTTTTTAGATCTGTGAGGTTTTTAACAATTTAAGACCGGAAGACAAAATGTCATTTCTACCTTTGTGGAGACTTTTGGTGAATAAGAAAGCTGGATGGAGCCTATCAAAATGTCTCTGTTTTATCCTTTAAAGTTTTTATTGACTTTTAATTTTATGCCGTTTTTTAAAGTAATGCAGGGCCCCCATTAAAAAGCGTTAACTAAGAGGAGGAAAACATTAAAAGGTCACAAAAATCGGTTTTTTTAAAAAAAAACCCGCAGGTTTGTCTTAGACCGTCCTTAATATTTCCAATTTTTAAAAGAGACATCACAATCGGCAGGACAAAGCTTTCCAAAACTGGAGATCAGAAAGTGGCCACAAAACTCTGATTGGGGAAACTCTAGTATTTCCACTTTACTGTGTTTCCTTTGGGTGCCATTAAAAACAAAAATCTCTCATTTCTGTTCATCTTAACTTCAGAGATCAGCAGATTCATAACGTTAATATCAAGAAATGTGCACCGAAATACAACTAGATACCAAACCATAGAAGAAGAAAACCCCGGGGTTAAATGACCTGAAAAACGCAACGAAAAATGATTCTGTTTTATTCAAACTGTTTCCCCGATAAAAGGGGAACGAATTTAACCCCAATATAAAAACCTTTAAAAAGGTGATCAAAATTTTTTTGGGGGGCAGACCACATTGTAATGTAGTGACCCCGGGGCCCTTTAAATTTTTTAAGTTAAACCCGTAGCATGGACCAGAAAACTAAAATTCCCCTTTAACTTTTACCAGAAGTCTTCCTCGGGTGCTTGAAACTTCAAAGGGGGTCGATGCTGAGTAGAGTCTAGCTCCATGAAAGTGGATGAACACTTTAAAAGGTGGTGTCTTTTAACCCCAAAAACAGCCTCCGGTAGGATTTTAGACTTTTTGAGGCTGATTTCCCTTTCCACAGACGGCATATGTATAATTTGCCTTACTTTTTTACAAACTAAAATGTGCATCTTATGGCATAAACCCTATTTGAACAAATTTATACAATAATCAAATGTGGATTACAAACCAACCCTTAAAATGACAGGTTGTCTACATGCAGTTTACCACTTGCAGATTAAAATGTTGAGTATTTTTCAAAGTAAGCTTTAAGGCGTTTTTAAAAGAAAAGTAACCCTTTTCTAACGAATACGGCACAGAAAATTATTGGGGGAATTGGACTCCAAAAAAAAAAATATTTCTTAGCATTTATAGTCTTAATTACACAAGGTTCATTTTACTCTCAATTGCAGTAAAATAAGGACTTATACAGGTCAAGGGTCAGGAAAAGCTGCTAAAATCTCTGAACCCACACCCCTGCAAAATACTGTTAGAGTTTGCCTTCAGGGCGACGTACAAAACCTTTCATAAAACACCGCCCCAAAAACAGTTTTTTTTTTCCCCCCACTTTTCTCTGTTGAACATTCAATAGGTACAAAACCCAACAGCAGACAGTTTTTGCAAATGCACCTTTTATTTTATAGTGTTAATTGTAATGTAAATATGTTATTCTGTAGTGCCCCAAAAAAAAAACCCAAAGATCAAGTTACCGGAGTCAAATTTCCCTTTTTTGATGTACAAAATTTGGGAAAAAAGCTGATTCTGATTTTGATAAAAAACACCCCCCCCTAAATTTGATTTTTTAGTGTTTTCAAAGTGAATTTTAAAAATAAATTTCTTCTTTTTAGGAAATTCTTGTTTTTATGTTCTAAGTAAGGTTATAAAAAATACAGTCCTGAAACACGAATGCGCTTTAATTACATATCAAAATCACATATCCAATATACTAATAGCAAAAAAAAACTTGTTAATAGTAGAGATGGAGCTTTTACTGTACAACATAAATTTCTTGCTAGGGTTGGGCGAAATATTAAATTTTCCCAACCGATATTCGTCGCGCCAACAAATGGTGACATTTGGACTTTTTTGTGGGCGGAGCAATGTAAACTTACACAGACTGATTTGCCAATTTAGAACAAAAATGTCCAAAAATAAAGGAACTAGTTATCAAAAAAATAATACCAAGTCGCCTATTTGGGATTACTTTTGCTTCAAACCGGATGAAAGAGGTAAAATATACATGTGCATACCAGCCACAACCACACCTTTAGAACGTGTCTTCAGCACCGCTGGGAATATTGTTAACAACCTGCACGTACTGTTAAAACCCAAGAAGATAAACTTGCTTGTTTTCTTGTCAAATAATTTATCAGCTTTATTTGGAAGGAAGAGTTTCCCCCTTTCCTTCTTCTTCTAACTCTGTATTGAGACATAGTTTTTGGATTATTCATTCATTCATTTATTGTGAATGCACCAAATCACTCAGAAAGACTTAAAACTGCTTTTTTTTTTAAATGGAAGAGCACATGTTCGCTGGAGGAGACCATTTTTATTTTGTGGTTTTTGTTTAATTTTGCAGTTGTTGTTTTATACTTAGCTTAGGTTGTAAGACAGATAAACACTGGAACGGCCTGTAAACGCAATTAAACTGGGGTAAAAAAAAAGCCAGTCTTTGTTTCCCTCCCCACCACTGTGGTTATTATATAAATACATGTTTTTCCTGAACATAGGCTACCGCCATTCTTTCTTTCTATTGGAAGTTTGAGTAAATAAAGCGCTGCTGCTCATGCCACATGCAATTTACAATCAGGCCTACCACACGTCTGTTATATTGAAATTCCACACTTTTCCTGATTAATTTCTAGATTATCTGTCCTTTTTACACAGATAAAAACATAAATAAATAAAAAGTCACTATAATTTTTTTCCAGATATTTGTAGATCATCTATATTGATGGATGATTGAACTGACGCAAAGATGTATGTATGAATAAATTAGATAGAAAAGTAGATGCATGGAGGGATACATGGAAAAAGATATGCATGCATGGGTGGGCGTACAAACAGAAACATTGAGGCAGACAGATGCATGGAACAATAGATGTATTGATGGATGTATGTAGGGACAAGTAAGCATTTACAGATGTACAGATGGAACAGACAGATATATTTGTGTATGAGTGGAGGGAATAAAATGCACGTCCATATGGAAGAAAACAGATGTATTTATTGACGAATCGATAAATAATTTGATGTTTTTTTGGAAAAATACAGGGAAAAAATGGATGGATGGATGGATGGATGGATGAAAGAAATAGATGCATGTATGTATGAAGTAGATCTATGGATAGATGTTGGATGAAAGCAAAAATAAATGTATGGATGGAAGTCTGTAAATACAGATGCATTGTTAGAATTAATGGATGTATGCATGCATGTATGCAAGTAAAGAAAAATACATGCCTGGATAAATGCATGGATGCAACTTTTAGACAATAGGATAAGGAAATAAACATATCTTTCCCATACTCCATTTTCTTATAAAACCTGGAAAACACTTATTCTAAATTTCTTACTTTTCCAGGCTGCGTAGGAACCCTTTGCAGTCATGAATGTAGTGAACATTAACCAACTGTGAGCACAAAATGCAAATAGACTAGTGTGTTGTAAGATTCCCGCTGTTATCAGCTCCTCTGTGTCCAGATTTCAGGCCGCTGAAGAGACAACACCCAGCCTCAGCAGCCCAACCTGGGGCAGGACAAATCTTTCCCCCGGCGCCTTGTAGCTGCTCCTTAGCCTTTAGCCAACGGCCGACACTCCACATACATAAACTAGCTTAGCTTAGCTACTACCAAAGTCCCGATATAAAATGTCTGTCACGATCTTTGACGGTTTGCGTGTGTTTCTGAAGGCACCAGGGCAGAATAAAAGCCAAACGGGGGTCTCTTTGTGTGTTTGGATGTGGCTATGCAGCGGTGCTGAGTGCTGTTGTAGTAAATACCGATGTATGAGTGCCCAGCTAGCACAGCTCCAGAGCCAAACAACTACGAGTTTTTTTTCTTTCTCACGGGCAGAAAGGAGGATTCGTTCCTCCTCTGCTAGCGCACCGCCTGCTGCCGCTTTCCCCGTGAAAACCTCACATTCCGAAAGGGGAAACGAACTGTACCTGGTTCTCCATGTTTCTCCGGCCTCTGTGATTGTTGTAATTATTTACAGCGGCGTTTGTGGAGCGTCTCCCCGGCCTCTCTGCTCCTCATTGTGTGTCAATCCAGCCCCAGAAACGGAAGGCAGACGGCTCCCCTCCCCTTCCAGACGGCTGCTGGCAGGCAACCAAAACAGAAAGCTCTCCGGGCCAATCAGAGAGCTACGAATTCAAGCCCTACTTTGCCCATTGACCAATCAGAGGGGCGAAAAGGCGGGACAAGAGCCAGGCTGCAAATACAATTGAAGCATTTTCTGGTGGTTGTCTCGAGTGACAGCAAGAGGGTCCCAATAGTTACTGCTCAGTTTCAATTATAAAATGCACTCGGTGCTAATTGATTAATAAGGCTTCGATAAAAATAATTTCACTCACATATAAGGTGGCTGGTGAAAGTATTCATACTTATTAAACATTCTCACGTTTTGACACGTTACAAACATTGACTTTAATTTATTTTAATGGGATTTTATTTAAAAGGCCAATACAAAGTAGTGCATAATTGAGGGGAAAATGCATGGTTCTCAAATTTTTGTACCAATAAAAATCTGCAGCCTCCTTGACACTGATACCCCTAAATAAAATCCAGCAAGATCAACTGTATTCAGAAGTCACTTAGTAAATAGAACCCACCCGTGTGTAACTCAGCCTCAGAATAAATACAGATGTTCTGTAAAGGCTTCACTGGTTTGCTAGGAAGCATTAATGAGGAATGCCATCATCAAGATCAAGGAACACAAAGGACAGGTCAAGGATAAAGCTGTGGCTTCAAAGCGGGGCACGGCTATAAAAAATATCCAGAGCTTTGATCATCTCACTGAGCACTGTTTATCCCATTATCTGAAAATGCGATGTAAGAGTAAGGCAAAATGGCAAGACATGGTCATCCACCTAAACAGGTAGGGCAAGGAGAGAAGCAGCCAGAAGGCCTGTGGTAACTCTGGAGGAGTTGCAAAGTTTCACAGCTCAAGTGGAAGAATCTTTTGACAAAACAGCTATTAGTCATTTACTTCACTAATCAGGCCATATGAGTGTGACAAGAAGAAAGCCACTATTATACCAAAGGCATCAGAAGTCTTTGCAGGTTGCAACAACCTATGAAGGGAAACAGCAAACATTTGCAAATGAATGTTATGATTCCAAGTCATTTCAAATGTTTCATCTAAAAAGAAGTAGTAGGTCTCCTGATTGAAGACCCTTGTGTTATGAAGGTTCAAGTAGTGAGGACCCACTGCAGTGAAATCCCCACAGAGTCTAAATCTGAAGTGAGATTATCGCGCCTTGGCTATGTGATAAAAGGTCACCTCCGCTGGTTCTCCTCCTTCTCCTGCTGGCAACACTGATTCAGGCTGTCTTTCTGAGAAATGTATGGCTGTCAGATAAATAGTCTCTCCTGATAAATTTTTCTGTTTCAAAAAGTAAACAAAGAAAAACGCAAAGAAAAATATATTACTAGAAGAGCATAATTAGGAAATTTTAAAAAGTGTTTCATTATCTGGCAATTAATCAATTTATATGCATGTGATCAACTCTGTTGTAATGAGTCTTTTTAAGCGTCCAAATCTCTCCCCTCTGCTCTTGTTTCTCTAAAAAAAGTAGAAATTTGGATCCACTTGAGCTCTGCAGGCGCTATCTCATGTAAATCCTGCCTCTTTTATTGAGCCTTGCTCTATTTATATTGTTATCTTAAGCCAATAAAAACAGAGGACTGTTTCCGTAGCAGGAAACTCAAAAGTCTACAGAAAAAAATAATATTTGTGGGGCAGTGCTTGGCATAGTGGTAGAGCGGGTGGCCCATGTACAGAAGCCATATATCCTCAGTGTATCTGTCTGTGGTTCAGTTCCCAACTTTGTCTGTCTGAATACTGTGAATGAAGGCCATTAGTGCCACAAAGTCTAAACAAGAACATTAATTTATTTAAGAAAAACGTGTTACATCATTTTGCAGCTGGCACTGCTTCCATCTGCTCAGCTGTCAGTTTCTATTATCTTTTATGCTGCCTCCTGTCTAAATTAAATAAACACGTAAAACAAACACTGCACTACCTGACAGTTCTTGTTTAAATAAGTCTTAAATATTAAAAGTACCATGAATGGTTAAAAGAGCTTAAACTCCTATTTTAGCTACCTCTACAATAAAAAATGTGTGAGGATCAATACAGTCATTCAAGGTTTTCATATTGCACACAATGCTATGCATTTATGCATATGAAGGCCACCTTGACACATGATATTTATTTTACTTGTGAAACTGGAAGCTTGTACATTAGGTAAATTCATTACACATTACACACATAGTGATATATTTAAAGCATTTAGAGTCATATTCAACAACTTAAAATAGAATTTTTTTAAATAACAATAAGAATTTATAAAACATTCAAAAAGGCCACATTTCTGTAGTCAAAAGGTTTTTTTATTGGCCTGACGTAATATTCTAATCTTACATATTATGTTTTCATTAGGCTGAAAGCAAGACATCCTCATAATTAACAGAAATAAAAGCTTGAAAACATAGTTTGTGTGCCGTTAATCTATATAATGTGTTTGACTTGAATGGGTCATGACTTACAAGCTTATGAAAACCCAAAATAAACTTTCTCAGAAAAGGGTTTGGGATTAAAAATTAAGATTTTCAATGAAGAGGTTTAGGAAACAGCCAGAAGCCAGAAGCTGGCTGTTCACAGAGTGCTGTATCACTGTTCACGCTGAGCCTGGCTCTGGTTCTGCTGGATGTTTCTTCCTGTTAAAGGGGAGTTTTCTTTTCCACTGTCGCTACATGCATCCTCGGTATGAGGGATTGCTGGAAGTCAATAATAGAAAACCTTTTATCTAATTTAAATAATAAACTGAACTTGACTGCATTGTTTGATGACTAGGATCACTTTGGAATTTATATAATTGAATTGGAATCTGACTGTAAGAATGAATTGAGTTTTTTTGTAAAGTGACTCGAGACAATGTGTTGTGAATTGCTGCTAAATTAATAAACTGTGTTGAATGGTACTGAATTGAGAGTTGAGTAGAAGGAAAAAGTGTGGCATGTAGAAACAACAGGGATAACTGGAACCTTGAGAGATGAGAGATTGGGGAAGATTCACCAGGCGTGGACTGCAGCTGGAGTAGGTGCTTTAAGAACCAACAAATCATTTCTATTTTAAATAAATTTTTACTGAGTGTATGTAATACATTGATTTCTGAGAAACTAATTGTTAGGTTTTATTGGCTGTAAGCAATAACAATCAAAATAAACATAAAATGTAAATACAGCAATGTTTGAAATGAATATATAATATAAATTGTACTTTTTGAATTGAATTCTTTTATTTCGTCTAAAATAATTTTTGAATGATATGCAAACTTACTGACATCCCTTGGGAGATCTCAGTCTATCAGCAATTGTATGGATTAGGTGTATTTTTAGATGAGTGCCAACAATATCTTTTTTGCATCGGATAGCAGCAGGTTTCCAAATTGCTGGATGAACCTCTGCTATTTGAGTTTTCAAATGTCTGCACTTTAAATATTTGAACAATCAGAATTCAGACTAGCAAAACTTCCTCAACCTCCTTTGAAAACACAGGATGTTTTAAAAATGACCAATAAAGAGAATATTTATACAAAAAGCTTTTTTTAAATTAGTGTAGATTTTGTAGATCATATTCGATTTTTTTCATCATAGTGAAAAAAACAGATATCCACACTTCAATCAAACTTCTGAACTAATTCAGTGCATGTGTTTCGTTTTATAAACTGAATTTTCACTTACCCAGGATAACAAGCAGAACACCGGACCTCAGACTACTATTCTGTTGCTGCCCTCTAGTGGTGAATATTTTGCACGTTTATTTAAAACCTGCTATTTGTTTTTTGTTTTGTTTTTAAAATTTATTTCGACTTTTTTAGTTACATTAAGTTGATCAATTAACATTCTTTTCTTGACACAGGGGCCTTTAATTATGAATTTTTTTTTTTTTTGGGGGGGGTTCTTTTATTCAAACAAAGTGAAAATTAGAAAAATAACCTATAATTTCATTAGTTTGACTGAGGTCGAGGCCTTTCCAGAAGCTTAATTTTAGCCTGCTTTATCCATTTCAAAACCATTTTTAATGTGTGTCTGGGATTTTTATCCTGTTGAAATAGCAAATTGTCTCCCAGAATCAATCATTCAGCTATTGAATTTGAGGAGAGGTTGAAAAATAAGGATGTAGTCCACATTCGTCTTTATATTACCAACTTTGTGTGATGCACCAGTACCAGTGGCAGCGCAGCAGACCTTAAGCATGATGCCATTACCACCAGACTTGACAAGTATGGTTTTCTAAACTTCACCCTAACTTCTCCAAATAATGTTCTAGTCATTGTGACCA
This sequence comes from Crenichthys baileyi, assembly GCA_036173005.1. Lineage (NCBI taxonomy): Eukaryota > Metazoa > Chordata > Actinopteri > Cyprinodontiformes > Goodeidae > Crenichthys > Crenichthys baileyi. The sequence goes on along the minus strand of JAHHUM010002758.1, from coordinate 53,939 downwards.
AACTGCTCTATGTTGGTTTTTCTCCAGAATGCATAAGGCTTGTTCAACTGGGTAGCTGCAATTTCACTCATGCATGAGCTTCCAGCTTTTAACCTTGGTGGTTCCTGGGTCCTTCTCGAACATCATAATAAATGTCCTTTCATATGAAGGGGAGAATTTGAGTCAGGTGGTTGAATCTTGGACACGATTGGGATCCCAAGGAATAGTTAAAGCAGTTCCACATAAAATTTGAATGTAATGAATATTTTTTGGACAATTTACAAAAGCCAGTTGTGTCCCTGAAAACCAACCAATTTAAATTAGCTCTACCATTTCTGATGCAAGGGGTCAAACATCCATCCAGCGTAAAGCCAGGAGCTTGTTATTAGATACAAAAACGTGGTTTCTCTGCAACTTGTTAAGAGATAATTAACCAAACATTATTTGTATTTAAGCCTATATGCATAATTTTCACTGTCTGGTTTAAAGAAAGTCCATAATAACGTCAAATTTGGTCACCCAATACTAGATAATTTAAGTTATTTGTTGTATAATCATTCCACCTCGACAAAAGAACAACTCAAAAAAACAGTTAAACAAAATGAATGACTTTCATACCAATTAATACTGTTCGTAAACTTTTCATGTGTGCTGTTCATCAGTTATGAACAGTTAGTTTGGTCCTTGCGTCCCGTGTGTGTTGCAATTGTGTCTATGGAAATGGTCTATTGTTGTATATCTAATGTGCCTCAGGAAAGATCACATGAATAGAAGCAAAGTCTCCCTGAATGTTTTCTAAACATCATAAGATGTTTTTTGTTGTGTTGATATTTTGTGTTGATTCACCTCGGCCTGCTGCACACTTTATCAAAGACAAAGACCAAACAAAAACTTATATATATATTTCTGAAATAATGTTTTATTCAAAGTGAGACAACTCAGCTCACATTTCACAGTTCATTCTGGCCCTAAGGACACAGCTGTAAACCTGCTGCACACTCAGATATTTTTCAAATAATATGCAAACACATTTCTCTGTGGTGATCAACTCCAGGACACTAACAAACAAACACTGAACCTACAGGAAAGCAAAACCTTTATTATAGAAGAAGTCTATATGTAATAGAAATATGAAATAGTCCCCAAAAAGAAACCAGAATTATATAAAAAAATTCATAAAAAGAAATTCAGACTTACAGGTTTTTCACAAAACTACTACTTTTCACAAAACCACGTCAGTACCAAAAGTTTAAATTTCCATTTTCTTAAAACAGCATATCATTTCTCACACATCAACAGGAGAACCGCTCCATGGTAAGACACCCTTCACAGTCAGCAGTCATTTGTTTGTGTTAATATATGCCATATACAGTACTTTGATTTATTTTAGTTTTACATAAGTGTGAAATAGGTGTGAAATAAAAATCATGAAATTATAATAAACAGTTCGAAGTCAAGGTACTAGAACACAGTGGTTGAAATAGAAAGATGTAAAAACCTCAATAAAAGGCATAATTAAAATCACTTATATTACTAAATATTAGATTTTAAGTCTGATATTTCTGGATTGTAATTAATAATTTTCTATTAAAACAAAAATTAATGTACATTTGGTTTTTAAAATCTACAACCCAGATTGGTCAATCCTGCAAAATGGGTCACACCTAGATTTTGAATTGTATTTAGAAATCTGTAACATTAAAACTATTTATCTTCATTTTTCTTTTTTTTTAATCTTCTTTTAATGTATGTTTATAGTTTGCAGTTATGTGCAGCACTTTGTTTCAGCTGTGGTTGTTTTAAAGTGCTTCATAAATAAAGTTGCTATCATACATTCAGGATAATAAGATGTTACTCATCATATCTATGGAAAATTTTATATAAAAACATTAAAAATTAACAAATTAGAAGAAATAACCCCCACCGAAGCTCTTGTAAGCAAAAATTATCAAGAAAATACATAAATACATGATAAAGTTTTACAATAGACAATAAATTAATATCTGTAGTTCAAATATAAAACATAATTTTAGTGTACAAGTGTCATCACCAGTGAATGCTATCTTATGTTTGTCTGAAGTGCTTGGTACATATTTGACAAACTTAATATAAAGGGAAATAAGGAAAAGTCACTCCCTAAAATTTCACATTAATTATTCAAGTCCTTTCAAAATATGTGAAGACTGTGAAAGTTGTTTTTGGTGACTCCCCATCTTTAGTTGAGAGATAATGCAGGAGATTGTTGTCTCATGCAAAAATCAACAGGTACTTCCTATACATTCCTCCGCCTCCTGCAGAGTTGCTGTTGGCCTCCAGATTGCCTCTCTGACAAGTTTCTGTCTAGTTGTTTTATGTTTTGGAGAAACATTACATTTTTTTAAATGTCATGTTTGTTGCATATTTTTTGCCAATTATTGAATGCTATCTTTACTGTGCATTAAGCCATGGGTTTGTTTAGTATCTTTCTCCTGACTGACAACTCAACAACTGGATCCTGGTGATTTTGTTGCAAACTATGCCTGAGCTAAAGGATGTCCACAAAATCCTCCAAGGACAGTTGGACGCATTGAAATAAAGATCTCTTTCATCATCTCAAATTGGCGCTCATCTTTCACCAGAAACAAGAAAATGTAGCAACAGCACTCTTCTAAAAGGGAGTTTTTCCTCTCCACTGTCGCTACATGGATGCTCAGTATGAGGGATTGCTGCAAAGTCAACGCCAGTGACTGTCCACTGTCTCTACATGTTCATCCGGGAGGAGTGAATGCTACAAGTCGCTGACTGGATGCAATCTGCTGGGTTTCCTTTCCTTAGATAGAAAAACTTTTTATCCAATTTGAATAAATAACAGAATCTGGCTGCACTGTTCAATGATTAAGATTAATTGGAATGTATGTACCTGACTTTTGTGAAGTGCCTTGAGACGACATGTGTTGTGAATTGGCGCTATATAAATAAACTGAATTGAATTGAATTGAATTGAATAGCCCCCTGTCTGCTTCAGGGTTGATTTTCAGACTTTTTTGGTGCTTTTAAGACAATTAAAGGAATAGTTTCAATGCATTAGCAGTCACAATTTTATCTGCAATTAACCATTTTCTAACAGCCTTGGACTGGATTAACACATTTAATCCCACCGGTCACAATAGTGACTGTAAAACAAATGTTTAATTTCTAAGGCTATAAAAATGTTACTGAAGGATCTATCAATACATTTCCAGCACATATTGAAATAATAAAGGGTCTCAATGAAAAATGTGCAGTGTTGCATGTTTACTGTAAATTGTCACATGACCAGAGCTGTTTACTTCCTTTTTGCGCCAAGAGAGGAGGATGGCAGCAAGAAAGCTCCTAAAGAAAAGGTTAGTAAAATATGTTAACATAAAGACATGACATAGACTTTTGATTCACATCATGTTTAAGGTGTCCAGTATTGATATATGCATTTGGAATTACTCAACTTTGTTTAATGTGTTTATCGAACTCACAAACATGTCACCGGCAACAATAGTGATCGGTGGGATATCCCATTGTATCTACATGCTAATACACATAGACTAAATGTTCTACCTTACTTTCTGCTGCTACCTAACTTTTCGACCAACCTAACTTTCGACCTACAGGTACAAACAAACAGTACCTTGGAGTCTAGGAAAAAAGCTGAAAAAAAAGTTTAAAATGTCCTAAGTGTTCCAGTTAATGTTTTAGTCATTCAAGGCATTGCTTTGCTCTTTGTTCTACAACCTATTTTATTTTGTTGTTCAGTCAGTGAGTGTAGGCCTATATTTGATGCATGTGCAGCTAGCAACCTCTCTCCTAAATGTTTACCTTCATGTTCAGTGTGTTCAGTGTATACTGCACTAAAAATGAATGTGTTCAAATTAATTTTGCACTAAAAATGAACGTTTTCAAATGAATGTTGCACTAAAGTTACAATGTTGAAATACATTGATGATTGTTGTTGTTTTTCGTCTTCACCTCAATATTCATCCCAGTATTCATATTGCTAGCCGATAATATAAGGCTTATATGTAAAGTATTCACACTACAATGAGAGAGCATTTAGAGATGATATAAGGATACACTCGCGTGCACACACAAGTGCGTATGCACACAAGCATGAAAAGTGTTAAAAATTATGATTTATTGTTTCAAAGGGATCCTAATCACACATGATGTGAATATTTTGTGTCTGGGAAAAATTTGGGATTAAATGAGTTAATACCTTACCAGAGAGTCACCCTAGCAGCTAGCTAGGCTACAGCTAATTTTAATGAACATTTCTGCCACATCTCCAAATTGAAAAATGTGTTATATTAACTCATATTAGCACCAATTTATACATGTTTAAATTGCAAAAAAATAGCTTCAAACACTGGTCTATATTCTTAATTCCTGTGTCATAAGAAACATTTTGCTAAGAGAACATAAAACTTTAACTTGTAAGTCAAAAGACAAGTGGGACTTGCTAATTGTTGTCAAGCTAACTACTTGTTGCAATACTAACTGATGTTTCTTTCCATTTTATATATTTAAACGCTAAATACACATCTTTGCTGGAAGAAATTGTACATCACTATGTAGTCTACTGGTTTAATGCTAAACGAAGCGTCAGAACTGCTAATAAATAGCATATATCTGCAACTCTCACAATGTTTTACATGTGTGACAGTCATCTAGGATAAAGTTGGAGCAACTTAGAAATCTCCAACTTCCATGTCAGAATTACAGCTTCGGGGAGTGCTGTTCTTTTACTTTTTGACAGGGAATTCTGAAAATGCAACTCCTGAGTATAATTAGAGGTCAGTGTTAAGAACGCATAAAAAGGGTTTACAAGAATGTCCACATGAACTACGATAAACGTTCAGAGATTAGTGCTTGGAAATTATATTTTGGTGCTTACACAACCACTTCTACAGTGGAAATGCTAATATTAAGGTTTTATCCCTAACTAAATCAGTTACTCTCATTACATCAATTACATCTTTGATGTGATTGTTTTGGTGGCTGTAGATATATGTTTAAATAATAAATTCAGTCAAAGATATTACATTTATGACAAGGAGTCACATGCAAAGCCATTCGCAATCTTTTGGTAGTAAAGTGAACGTTTGAGAATAAAATAAATGCCACGGTTAATGATTCGTCAGCACCGTTTCTGAGTCTTGGGAGAGCTGGAGAGGACAATGTGGGGGAATCCAACTGCCCATTTATCACAGGGCCAGTACTGCAGTCCAGGCAGTGAATAGGGTATTTCATTGCTGGCATCCAGGTAAGCTATCAGCGTGCTGCCATAGGCTACAGCCATCACGATGAGAATATGCCTGAAAGACACATAAAGTAGACGATAAAATATGTACTATAATGTTTAATTTTTATTTTCTTTGAACTTTGTTGAACCGAGAAAATCTCATTGATATTAAGAATATTTTTAACAGTGTCTTGAGAAAGACAGACAGCAGTACAAATTAAGACAAATTATAATTAGTACACACAGACACATAGATTTTCATAAAAAATCAATGAGGCAAAACATCTATAGCCTGATTTCTCTGGTTCCAGGCTTTAAAAATATTCAAAGACACTGTATCACTAATTTTCAAGTCATTTTCCAACCTAGCGATGTGCAATATATTGCCTTTTTCTCCTTTTTAGAACTTTAATGAATAGAGATATTTTTTAACCTTGGAAAAAACTATAGAAAGTCATAAAAAACATTTAGTCCAAATGTTAATTTGAACATTCTTGTTCAGGAGTTCCTGGTAGAGAACAGAACTGATGGTACCATCAATTGAAGCAAGTCATCCTGGTCCTGAAGCTGCCCCAGACCATCAAACTACCACCTCCATGTTTGAGTCTCGGTTTGATGTTCTTTTTTCCTAAGATGCTGTTACTTTTAAGGCAGATGCAATGGGATGCAGACATTCTATAGTTCCACTTTTGTCTTGTCAGTCCACTGCATTTTTTTCTAAAAATGTTGGGGATCATCAATATGTTTTTATTGGCAAAAGTGAGATGAGCCTTTGTGTTTTTGGTCAGTGGTGGTTTTCAATTTGAACCTCCTTGAAGGATGCCATTTTTGGCCACTCTCTTATTTTTCAAACTGACCTTACCTGAGGCAGGTGAGGCCTGCAGTGCTTTAGATGTTCTGGGTTCTTCTGTAACCTCCTGGATGAGTCATTGATGCGCTCTTTGAGTAACTTTTGGAGGCTGGACAACCCTGGGAAGGTTTAGAACCTTTCCATATTTTCTCCACTTGTGGATAATGGTCTCACTGAGGTTCGCTGAAGTCCAAATCCATATAAATGACTTTGTAACCGTTTCCAGACTGATACCATTGACTTTGTTTCAAATATTTCTTAAAATCATAGCCATAACTACTTTCCCCCAAGGGGTCAGGTTTGTTATTGACATACTTTTTACCCTAGGGATAAATAAAAAAAAAGTGTTCCTTGTCTTTTTAAGGTTATCTTTGTCTGATATTAAACTTAATTTGAAATATTACCAAAAAGCAAAAACAGACAACATCTTTAAGGAGGCAAATACTTTTCCACAGCCCTGTAGGCTATGAGTAAAGATGAGTCTGATGTTTTCAGGAGGAAAGCAAAGCCAGTGGAAGGAGGTCTTACCAGATCCCGTGAAGGTAGCAGAAGTTTAACCGCTGCCAGAGACTGCAGCACAAACGGTCGCTAATCCAGCAGGAGATGGCAAGCACCCACAGAGCCACCGACAGCTTGGCGAGGCGTAAAGCCTTCTGGTCAGTGCAGCTGAGGTTAAGGAAAGACGTGTCACGCTGAAAGCAAAGCTACAGGTCTTAAAGTTTCACAGAATTATTTAAACTTTTTATTTACCATTTCATCTCCACAGCCAAGGTGTACAGAAGGTGGAGGCCAAAACAGTTCAAGGCGTAGGCGTTTGCTGTAGGTTTGACAAACGATGACGCAGTGGTGATGACGGTAATCAAAAGGACGAGGCGGGAAAATGTAGACCTGTGGTTGGGGAATTGTTGGAGAAGCTTTAAGCAAACATTTAGGAATATTTGATTCAAATTCACATGATGCTCAGCAAAAAACAAATGCAAAGCTTTAACAAAGAAGGAAGAAGGACAGATCAGCATAAAATTCTGTCCTGTGCTTTATTCTTTAACATCTCTAACATAAGAGGCTGTATTACTTTAAAAACTGGAAGAATCATTGGATTGATTAATGTATTCATAAAAATTTTAGTCTTTTGAGGTTAAATATTTACATGGAATCTAGAGCGGTTTTTGCAGTGCTTTTGTGTCACAATTAGGCGAATACTGCAGCACTGAGTCTCTACTACAGTGGTGTCCAAACCTTTGGCACCTCGAACCAAAATCAGCAAGTGCAAAGTACTCAGTGGCTATAATTTCTTTTTTTTTCCAATTAAAAACTGCTAAATAATTTTTCTGTGAATTCCTTTTGGCAATAAAGGTAACATGCAATATTTTAATTAAGACAAAGTAGTCTAAGCTTTGTAGAAAACAAATTATTGTAGATGTGAAAAAGGGTCATATACAGGGGTTGGACAATGAAACTGAAACACCTGTAATTTTAGTGTGGGAGGTTTCATGGCTAAAGTGGAACAGCCTGGTAGCCAGTCTTCATTGATTGCACATTGCATCAATTAGCAGGTTAAGAGCACAGTTTTGCTCAAAATATTGAAATGCACACAACATTATGGGTGACATACCAGAGTTCAAAAGAGGACAAAGTGTTGGTGCACGTCTTGCTGGCGCATATGTGACCAAGACAGCAAGTCTTTGTCATGTATCAAGAGCCACGGTACCCAGGGTAATGTCAGCATACCACCAAGAAGGACGAACCACATCCAACAGGATTAACTGTGGACGCAAGAGGAAGCTGTCTGAAAGGGATGTTCGGCTGCTAACCCGGATTGTATCCAAAAAACATAAAACCACGGCTGCCCAAATCACGGCAGAATTAAATGTGCACCTCAACTCTCCTGTTTCCACCAGAGCTGTCCGGGAGCTCCACAGGGTCAATATACACGGCCGGGCTGCTATAGCCAAGCCAAACATCGGTTTCAATGGTGCAAGGAGCGCAAATCTTGGGCTGTGGACAATGTGAAACATGTATTGTTCTCTGATGAGGCCACCTTTACTGTTTTCCCCAGATCCGGGTGAGTTACGGTGTGGAGAAGCCCCAAAGAAGCGTACCACCCAGACTGTTGCATGCCCAGAGTGAAGCATGGGGGTGGATCAGTGATGGTTTGGGCTGCCATATCATGGCATTCCCTTGGCCCAATACTTGTGCTAGATGGGCGCGTCACTGCCATGGACTACCGAACCATTTTTGAGGACCATGTGCATCCAAAGGTTCAAACATTGTATCCTGAAGGCGGTGCCGTGTATCAGGATGACAATGCACCAATACACACAGCAAGACTGGTGAAAGATTGGTTTGATGAACATGAAAGTGAAGTTGAACATCTCCCATGGCCTGCACAGTCACCAGATCTAAATATTATTGAGCCACTTTGGGGTGTTTTGGAGGAGCGAGTCAGGAAACGTTTTCCTCCACCAGTATCACGTAGTGACCTGGCCACTATCCTGCAAGAAGAATGGCTTAAAATCCCTCTGACCACTGTGCAGGACTTGTATATGTCATTCCCAAGACGAATTGATGCTGTATTGGCCGCAAAAGGAGGCCCTACACCATACTAATAAATTATTGTGGTCTAAAACCAGGTGTTTCAGTTTCATTGTCCAACCCCTGTATATTTGTATTAAGATGTATTAAGAAATGCAATTTTGGGTCGAATGTTTTCTATTTTGTTTTTCAAGAAAATGTTTTTAGTCCACTGCCAGCAAGAAAAACTTTAATTGAAAACCCTTTCTGTATTTAGCCTAGTTTAATGAATGTGTGCACCAAAGTCTCTCAGCTAAATTTTTACCTTTCTTGAACTGCAATTGGAGGCGACACATAATTATTCCAAGGGCCACACTTTGGACACCCCTGCTCTAGAATAACAATTCCAGTTGTGTGGCTGCCTCCTCAGCCAGCACAGGTTAGGTTTCATGGCGTGCAGAAAATAATCCATTATTCCTTCTTTAAAGGGTTATTAACGTGTCTGTGTGTGTCTTGATATAAAAAAAAAATACCAGTAGACCTTGCGCTAGCTTGTTGGAGGGTAGGGCAATGATTTGTCACCTGGTTCGCTGGTACAAAACTAAACTTACCTGTCTTTAATGAAAGAGGGAAATAGTTTACGAGGGAACCAAACTGCATATCCGACAGCCAACACCCACAAGATGGAGAGCTCATCCAACATCTGGCCAACGAAGCTAAGAGTCATGTGGAAGTATGCTGAGAAAACTCCTGCAGATTACAGAATAACAGACTCTATTATGGGAAAATACATAACAAAAAATGTTGCAAGATGAACATATTAGAATTAATGCTGTGGATTGGTGTGGTTCCTTCATCTCAAAGAGTTACAGGTTGGCTTTTACATCTATATTAATAACAATAAATTAGAGAAGATGGCTACAATACATGCAAATATATGACTACACTTGGGTAGGAGGGGAAATTTGACCCATGTACAATCTTAAAATGGGTCCCAAGCCACCCATATTATCTTTGGTTTTCAAAAACATTTTAATAATTACCCCAACAATCTGAAAACTGCTGTGGTAAAAAAAGAACAAAGTCTATGATACTTTCTTCAATATTTACTTAGACTTAATTTATATGGCTTTTAGTATACATTTGATAGTTTTACAATCCATGCAGCTCTCCAGCAATATTAGCAAACTTGTTCATATGTGTAAAAAAATATTTGAGGGGTTCTTAAATGTTTTAAATCTTAAATGAGATTAAATGACATCTGACTCTGAATGTTTGAGAAAAATAAAACAATTTGAATACATTTATTTTGTGGGAAAAAAATCCCCCAAATGATTTAATGTTGTTTCCACTGGCACCACAATTATAGGTCAGGCAAAGTAATTCTTGTGAAGTAAATACACTGAAGCATTTTGTCTTTTTTAAACTAAAGAGTAGAACTATGATGTGATTCCACTCTTCAGAAAGTGGAAAGACAAGAGTACATGACATTAAAGTAAAGCAGATGTATGTTGATGTTTGTAAGACAGCAGATGACTGCAAGAAATGAGCTACTCACCAAAACTCGCTCATATCAACAGGCATAGCAACAATAAAATGGTTTAGACATGTCTAACTGTAACAAACAAAGCTGGAAGAAGATCCAACTTTATATTGTCACCTTGCATAATGAGTAAGAGGGTGAGGGAGGTGAAAGAAATCTCCATCTGGCATCTTAGGATCAACAATTCTCCATAACAGCTGGTAGACCCTATCTACAACAAATTGTCTGGAAACAGCCAGGAAAAAAAGCCATTTCTGTTCTACCATCACAAATGTGAACAAGCAGATGTTTTAAAACGCTGCAAGGACTTTAACTGAACCATGTGCTTTGGTACAATTGGGCTAACACCGTGTTTTACAACAACAAAAACTGTTTGTTTGGTGTGAAACAAATAAATAATATCAATAATATGGATAAAAGCACTTTTTGGTCGGCACACCTTCTGGACCCGGAACATCTCTGCTCCAGGTGAGGAAGGCCCAACAGAGGCTCTTCTTCCTTAGGAAGTTAAAAAGGTCCTCTAGAATGCTCGAGAACATTTACAGAGCCACATTGGAGAGCTCCCTTTGTCTAAGTGCAACAGTGTGGTACAGGTGCTGCACGGCACAGGAAGGAAAGAACTGGACCTGCGTGATTAAAACAGCACAGGAGAATGTGGCACGTCCTCTCCCTGATCTGGACCCCATCCACACCGGACGAGCTCAGAAGAAAGCCAGGAACACTGCTAAACCCTGCCACCCTGCCCACAGCCTGTTTGTACCGCTGCCTTCAGGAAAAGCGGTACAGAACCATCAGAAGACGGACTAACAGACTGAAAGACAACTTCTTCCATAAAGCTGCCAAAGCTATCACTCCCCTTTAGACGTTCATACTCTAATACAATCAAACACCAAAGCAGGTCATTGTATTATGCCTGCACCTTAGACTCTGCATAATGTTGCATTGTCAATCACATACTGGACTCTGTATTATATACTATACTGCTGGTTACTGCACTACTTTATACACTACTTAATACTGTGCCCTGCTAGTCATTGCTATGCATATTATATTTTGTTTTATTGCACTACTTACAGCACTTTATTCCTCATCACGGCAATTACATTTTATCTTATGTTTTTGTAACGTTATGTTATGTTGTTTTACTTTTAAGCTGTGGAAGCTTTGATGCCCCAAATGAAATTTCACCATTTCCCTCCAGCACAGCCCATTGCTGTAGTAGAGGGTATGTAATGCTTTGGCCCTGTTCCTTTTAAAAGCCACTAGGAACCAAGTAAGAGTGTGTGGCACCATGGATTCTGGCAAAATTTTCAAAACTTTGGATTTTAGCCCCCACTGGAATAAATTCATTCAAAGTCTTGTAGTGTGACATCATGCGACTGCTAGAAAAGATAAATTATATTGAAGATCTTTTACACGTCTTTCGCGGGGAATGAATAATATATAATATAATAATATATAGTATATAAGTTTAAAGATATATCTATAAATATATGCAAACCTCTAAAACGATTCATGTGTATACAAAATCCTTACTGAACTAACAACTCGGAGGAGTAATAAATCTTGCATAAATATATTCTGTGAAGGTCAGCAAAAATGCTACTGCCCCGGGAAGATACGTTTATAATGTGTCAAATGTCTTTTTGCTGTGTTTTTAAAATTTTACTGCTACAAAAAGAAGTAATGTGAAATAAAATGGACTTGCCTACAAAAATCATCATGATCCACACCACGTGGATCCCCAGGCTCCTCTCTTTGGCATAGGGATGCATCAGATAGAGCATGATTGGTGAGACAATGAAGAAAAAAAAGCTGCTGACCTGCAGGGAAAACAAGACATCAACAAGTCAGAGGGTGCAGAATGACTGTAAAGTGTTGTCCATAGCTGGGGGTATCTTACTTTAAAAAATCATCAAACTATAATAACTAGTCATTCTTGCATGATGCACTGTGTGAGAAGTTTACCGTGTTGAAATATTCCACGACATGTTCTGAGTATCTGTAGTTGTCTTCACACCAGTCAAGTTCTGAACTCTCATAGGCGAAAGCGTTGGCAATCTTTTCACTTGAATAGAAGCCTGAGAGGCAGCAAAATAGTAAAGAAACAGACATCAGGTGGAGCACACCTGTCCCTGTACACATTTAAATCATGCTCTGCATGCCATCTCCATCCCAACTGAACATTGAAATATGTGGTTTATGAAAATCAGCTTCCACTCCCTCTGTGAGATGATTTTATGTCATTATTTATTTTTTGTGGTTAGAACTGTGAGAATACAATAGTACAGTTTAACAAAATCATTTTCCCTTTACTCTGCACAGAGCATCAACTTTGCATTTACAAACAAAGCAAATCCAGAGTATTTATACTCGTCGTATTCCGCTTTATTCGGGGCCAGGTCGCGGGGGCAGCAGACTTAGTAGAGACACTCAGACTTCCCTCTCCCCAGACACCTCCTCCAGCTCCTCCGGGGGGAGCCCAAGGCGTTCCCAGGCCAGCCAAGAGACACAATCTCTCCAGCATGTCCTGGGCTGTCCCCTGGGCCTCCTCCCGGTGGGACGTGCCTGGCTGGAACACCTCCTGAGGGAAGTGTCTAGGAGGCATCCAGTATAGATGTCCGAGCCACCTCAACTGGCTCCTCTCGATGTGGAGGAGCAGCGGCTCTACTCTGAGCTCCTCCCGGATGGCCGAGCTCCTCATCCTATCTCTAAGGGAGTGCGGAGGAAGCTCATTTCAGCCGCTTGTTTCCGGGATCTCATTCTTTCGGTCATGATCCAAAGTTCATGGTCATAGGTGAGGGTAGGAATGTAGACCGACCGGTAAATAGAGAACTTCGCTTTTCGGCTCAGCTCTCTCTTCATCACAATGGACTGGCACAGCGTCTCCATTACTGTGGCAGCTGCACTGATCCGTCTGTCGATCTCCCGCTCCATTCTCCCCTCACTTGTGAACAAGACCTTAAGATACTTGAACTCCTCCACTTGAGGCAGGAACTCCCCTCCAACCTGAAGAGGGCAAGCCACCCTTTCCGGTCGAGAACCATGGCCTCGGACTTGCTGATCTTCATTCCCTCCGTGAGCCACCACCTTAATGTGGTGGAGGGGGTTGAGTGCTCGAATGATCCTAGAGGCTATGTTGTCTGGGGCTTAAATGCCCCTGGTAGGGTCTCCCATGGCAAACAGGCTCTGGGTTACGGGTCAGACAAAGAGCGGTTCAAGACTCCTTCATGAGGACCACACAATTGAGACATGTGACGTCGCACGGTAAGGCAGAGCCAGGGTCCCACCCTGGAGCCAGGCCTGGGGTCGGGACTCGTCGGAGAATGCCTAACCCGGCCGGGCCAAGCCCAAACGAGAGACGCGTGGCCATCCCCCAGTGGGCCCACCACCTGCAGGGGGAACCATGAGGGACCGGTGCAAAGAGGATCAGGCAGTGGTCAAAGGTGGAGACCTCAACTACCCGATCTCCGGATGCTTAGGCTGGCTCTAGGGACGTGGAATGTCACCTCGCAAATCCAGAGTTATGTGCATATTTTAGTCTCAAACACTCATTGGTCTTTGTGTTTATAGTTCTCACATTGTTTTGAATTTGGATTCTTTTTGTGCTTATTATTGTCACTAATGGTGTTCCATACTGGTTCATCCCTTCGTTTTGAGTTTAGATTCTCATTCTAGTATTAATCTTTGAATTATGGTTCAGATAGCTCAGACGTGGCTATCTCTAGTCCCCAAGGATCAGTGTCCTTAATGCTTTAGATATGTCACATGCTTCAACACAGCTAATTCATTTGGACAAATTACCTCCTTAGATTGTTGCAAGGTTTTGCAGAGATCTGGTAGTGAAAAATTTGATTCAGATATGCAGAACCAGAGAAACATCTAAAGCATGCAGGCCACCAGAGCCTGCATTCACAAAGAACCCTAAGGCAAAATTAGCTCCTAGTGATGTCATAATTATACCTCGTAAAGATTAAAGTGATTCAAAAAGCGCCTTAGGTCTCCTAAGATGAACAAATGTTAAGAGTAGTGAGGAGGACTTACAGTGAGCCTAAAAGTGTCACTATATACACAGAATGATGATGTAAATAAGGTGAATAAATATTTGCTTTACTGTATATGATGATGAAAGCTGCCTAAGCCTAAATGTTCATCTACAACACTCATGTTTCCATAAAGTAGATCATTTTGTAAAACAAAGGTCATTTCTGAATTAGGTAAACCTCGTCTGTCTCCCATCATTGTTGCAATCTTAGCCAGGTTGTGACAAAACATTGAATTTACCAAAACCTTTTTTTTTGTTTGTTTTTATTTTGCAGCACTAGTTATTTTGTCATTTCTTTCATTTCTTTGAAAGAAGGCCGAAAGGAAATGGGAAGATATGTAGCACAGATCGCTGTGGCCGGGACTCAAACCAGGGCCAAACCCTCTGTATACATGGGCCGCGCACCTTACCGCCGGCCACCACCGCGCCCATTTACCCTAAACGTTTAGCTTGGATGTAATTTTGATTTTCTCTGAAAGCAGGAGACAGCACAGCACTTGCACAGGGTTTTCCACAAGCTTTTAATGTTAAATTAGTGGTGGACAGGATGATAATTTTAATACTGTATTATTGTATATTTGCTTTAAATTATTATATTATTATGTCATTTAATTTGTCTTTTTTAAACATGGCTTAATGTAGCAACATTCTCTTTGTGAAGTATCTTGTTTGTTCAAAGCTTTTGTGTGAACCCAAGTAATATTGTGAAATTATGGTATTTTTATCGTACTATCAGAATCCCATACAGGACTAATAAGCAAACTGAACGCATCTTAGACAGATGTTGGAGGAGGAATAACTTACCTCGTCTTTCTTTAAGAGATCCACACCCTAGAGGGCTGTCGCGTAACTATAAACTTTTTTATACTTAACGCACCGACTGTTCTGATGTGGTTCAGATCCCTTCCTCACTTCACTGAAATTTCTAGCAGTCCCGTCAGGAGAACATTTTTAAGAAACTTTCAAGGTACTTTGAAGGTCTGTTAACTCCACCAACTAATACATTCATTTTTTATGGGTAACCTCATTATATTCCTCTGACTGAAATACCTTCATCCAGAGATACTAAATAACAAAACTGGCAGAATCTTCTAGATACTTCTCAGGATATTGGCTTTCATTGTGGTCAAAAGTTCACATTCTACATCTACAGGAAATTGTGCTCCTTCTGCAGGGAAATAGACAGCCTGATGTCTGGTTACTCCATCCAACACGTTTTCCAAAATCTTTGTTGTATTGTTTCACAAGTATATTTCACCTAAATTATACAACTCATTAACATGGATTTTGGACATTACCTTCTATGTTTCTACCACAAACAGGTCTCTTTTCAACTTAAACATAATCAATCAATCAACATTCATATTCAACATCTTTTTGCTACGGAGTCAGACAGCTGTTGATTCCTGCTGCTTAGATCTGCCATTTTGTATTGTGAAGCAATGTGCAGAGGAAGCAAAATTTGACCTAAAAAAAGATTGTAAATAGTGAGTTGAGTGTGTTCTAGTTGAAAGTTAGAAAACCAGGAGAATTAGCTACTTGTGCTCATTGAACTAACAACCATTAACAATACATGCTGATTTCTGCCCAGTCCCTGCATTCAAACTGTAATGGATAATGCTGACAAATAGACTGTAGTATAAGATGCATACCATTTGTTCAAGCCTATACTTCCTGTCCCTGCCTTTGCAGCAGCGCTCTTGTTTTTGCGATGTCACTTCTGTTGGTTATTGGATAAGTTTGGTGTCAAAACCAACAGTAGTCTGCGGTGTAAGCGTGTGCAGATTTTTGTTTTTAGGTCAGAAACAGAACATTTCAGGAACAGCTCCAACCAGAGGTCCTGTTGATGGAAAATTGTTTGTACTAAATAGCTCTGTCCCTACATATTAGATTGTTTTATTAATTAAGGATCAATCCTGTGACCTAAACATCGAACCTATCTGTGCTTGCTTATGTGTATTATGCTTTTATTTGTCTGCAGACATCATCCTTTTGAGCATATAGTCTTGTAAGCGGCATCTAAGAGCAACGTTTAGAGATGTTATATCTGAGGGTCGAATCGTCCCAATCGGCTCCTAATTATCAGCCCCTTTTTGAAGCCTAAAGTGATGGAAATTAAATCCTGAATGTTAGTATATTGCAGATTTTCCCTGTATCCGCAATGGATTGCCTGAGTCTTTTTTTACTTTTAAGGGGGTAAGAAAATACAGTGGTGATCTAGATGGGCAATGCACTACTTGTAAGACAGGGAAAAACCTGGAAGAAACACACTCTCAATCCTGATCCCCAGGAGCCACTATCCTGCATATTAAGGTGTTTAACTGCTGCCACACTTCTGATTTCAGGCTTTTGCAGCACTTGATGACATGTTGAGCAGGTAATGGAATCATTTTAATCAGTTGTGCTAAAGCAGAGATTAATCTAAAACACGAAGGGTTGTGCACCCTGAAGACCAGAGTTGAGAAACGTTGTTTTAAAGGACTCTAAGGAACAGAAATAAGGTTAAAAGGTGCTGTATGACCTTTTGCCATCCACCCATTTTAAATTAGCTGATAGCTTCACAATGAGATTAATCTTTCACTAAATACACTCCCTGTTTATCACTGTACACGGGCCACATATTTTGTACCTTTCTGTTAACCTGTCAAATAATCTGTTCTTTGTATTTACAATTTCAGAATCACAATTTAACAACAAAATTACAGATGTGCTCTCTAAGACTAATGGCGACACTTATGTCCACCTCCACGCACATCCACACACACACCCACCCACACACACACACCCTCCCCCCACACACACACACTTCCACAGTCATACATAATGCATTCAATTGCATATGATCTCACATGTGAATTTAAATGATAAAAACCTTTAAATGTAAATGTATTTAAAATAAAGAAGGTTGCAGGGAATGGCACAAGACTGGCACAGGGGGAATATGCTGATTCAATTCTGTAATGGCCCATGGGAAAAAAATGTTTGCAGTCTTGAGGAACGGCATTTGAGGGCTCTGCAGGGCCTGGCAGTTGGGAGCAAGGAGATGAAGGTGTGCATGGGGTGTGTATTATCCTGCAGGATAGTATTTACTCAGCGGAGGCAACAAGTCCTGAAAATATTATTCAGGCAGAGGGAGTCAGATGGTTCTCTCAGCAATTCTGATCACACCTCTTTGAGGATTTCTTGTTTCTTTCTGGGCAGTTTGTATACCAGGTGGTGATGCAATAATTTAAAACTGACTTGATGAAGCAATGGTAATAAGCCCTCATCAGATCAGCAGACAGGTTGTGTTTCCTGAGTGTCCGTAGGAAGTAGGTGTGCTTTTTTGATAATGGCAGTTGTGCTGACATCCCATTTGAGGTCTTCTGTCATTAGAATTCCCAGAAATGTAAAACAGGAAACCCTCTACCTTTTCACCCATGATGGTTTAGGGCGTGAGGTCCCTCTTGTGTTGCCTAAAGTCAATAAGAACTTTTTTAGGTTTCTTGACATTCAGGGTCAGGTTGTTTTCCGTGCACCAGTTCAACAGTGTGTCAACCTCCTCACTGTAGGCAGACTCCTTGCCTTGGGAGATCTGACCCACTACAGTGGGTGATCAGCAAATAATATTATTTTATTTGACAGGTGGAGATAAAGAGGGGTGGAGATATTGTCATGTATGTGGATGGATTAG
This sequence comes from Crenichthys baileyi, assembly GCA_036173005.1. Classification (NCBI taxonomy): domain Eukaryota; kingdom Metazoa; phylum Chordata; class Actinopteri; order Cyprinodontiformes; family Goodeidae; genus Crenichthys; species Crenichthys baileyi. The sequence continues at coordinate 36,087 of JAHHUM010002758.1, read as the reverse complement.
AGCAATGGGCTAAACATGCAACCTTGAGGGGGAACCTGTATTGAGAGACAAACTGGAACATAGATGAGAGCCCAGTTTCACTTACAGTGGGCGATCACTCAGAAAGTATTTTATCCATGTGCTGAATGTGTTGCTAAGGCCCAGGTCATGGAGTTTGGTGGCTAACCTGCTGGGGATAATAGCAGTGAATGCTGAGCTGTAATAAATGAAGAGAAGTCTCAAACTGGTCTGTCATTTATCAGGGTGTGCCAGTGCTGTATGAAGGGCTGTTATGATAGTGTCCTGTGTGGACCTGTTAGACCTGTAGGTATACTGATGCTAGTCCAGGTTAGGAGGGAGGGCAAATTTTATGTACTTCATCATTAGCCTCTCAAAGCACTTGTCAAAGATGGAAGTTAGCGCCACAGGTCGATTGTCGTTTAGGGTGCGGATGTTTCTTTGGCTGGGGACAGGGACAATGGTGGCAGTTTTGTAATAGGTTGGTAGCTGTTGACAGGAACCTGTTAAAGATGTCAGCGAAGACATCTGCAGGCTGGTGGGCACAGTTTGATCACCCATCTGGGCCATCTGCCTTCTTGGCATTTACAGACCTAGAAATATGTCTCACTTCCTCTACAGCGACAGTGAGTGTATGGTCTGTGTCAGATGGAAAGGGATGGTCCTGTTTGTCACAGTTTCAAATCATGCATAAAGGTGATAGGGCTCCTCAGCCGAGGAAACATTGATGTTTGTAGGTGGTTCAGAACTGCCTCTGTGATTTGTGATGGGCTGGGTACAGTGCCACATACGTTTTGGATCTCTGTTGTTGAAGGGATTTTCGATCTCTACTTTGAATGCACTTTTTGCCTACCTGATGCCTTCCTTAAAGTTGTGTCATGCTATGTTATACAGTGCTCTGTCAGCTGATCTAAAAGCCGTCTCTCTCCGTCAGTAGGGGCTTACCCTCCATGGTCATTTAACGTTTCCTGGTGGCAGGACCGGACACGTGTTGATGGCAAGACTTTCAATAAATGTCTTGATGTAGCAGAGCACAGCATAAGCATATTAATTCAAATTATGATTGAAGAACAGAGACCAACTAGTCTGCTCAAAACGATCTTGTAGTTGCAGTGATGCATCCACAGGCCACCTTTTAATGGATCTAATGATACGTTTTTTGACAATGGGATGATATGTCGGAACATGATCAGACAGGCCAAGATGAGCAAAGGGATGGTCTCTGCATCCTTTTGTGATGTTGGAGAAGACACAGTCAGTGTATTATTCCCTCTTGTTGGACACTTAACATGCTAGTCAAATCTGGGTAAAAGTCTTAGGATCAGCATGATTAAAGTCACAAGCCATGATGAAAACTCCATCTTCATCCGCATTCTGTTGTTTCTCTATTGATGTTAGCACATAGCTAAGTGCTAGTTTAGCGTTAGTGTCCGGGGGAATGTAATTTGACATCACAACCACAACAGAACATTCCTGCGGCAGACAAAATGGTTTACGTTTAACCTCCAGTAATGCCAGGTCATGTGTGCAGTGTTTGTCAATGATGACAGCATTTGTGCACCAGCTGTTGTGTATATAAAGTCCATCTCCATGGCTCTTACTAGATACTAGAGTCCTCAGTTGTATTGCTCTGGTAGAGTGAGCGTCCTGCTAGCTCCACCTCTGCCTCCGGTATTTTTGGATTTAGCCAGCTTTCTGTAATAACAATTACTGAGCTGTCTTGTATAGTTGACTGGGCTGATAATTTGTCATTCAGCCTCTGTATAACCTCTGCCAACATTTTGAATATGAAGTTTTGTTTTTCTTTTCCTTTTGTCCTCCTTTTTTTTCTGACTGATTACCTGTGAAGCAAGCCTTGTTAAACAAGCAATGCCTTTTGGAGGACTGATTCATGCCTGATCTTATCTCGTTTCTAAGTTATATAACATGCCTGCTCTTTTTAGATTAGTCATACTGGATTTTCAATCATTAACTAAAGACAACAGACAGTACAGATATAATAGATAAATATTACAGTTATAGTGATATGAAAATAATTACAAAGCCTGATGAAAACCTGTGTTTTTGAAAACAGGTCAGGACATAGAGATATTTAATATAAATTTTAAATATATTGGCTAAAATCACACACAGGCATATCACATTAGGTGCAAATGATGAGAATATGGGTGCTTAGCAGTTTGAGGAGGTTTGGCCGGTTTAAACCTCAAACATTTAATTTGGTGCTCTCCTGATAGTTGAGACGTCATTTTCCGTCTCTATATAGTTCTCAGAAAGAAGATTATAGCAACTTATTAGTCTGGTAAGGGATTTAAAGATGTCTCAAATGAAGTTGAAATCAGCCATTCCACTGTCCATAAAATAAGTGAAGGACATTCAAAACAACTGCCAACATGTCCAGATCTGGCCGACTAGTTAAATTCACCCAGAAAGCAGGCTGCAAAATGCCAAAATAAGTCTCCAAAAGCCCTAGATTATTATTATGAATTATTACTTTGTGTCATAGGGGGCTTGAGGAAAATGTGAGACCAGCTGCAAAAAAAATAAGCTGAAGCAGAGCTAAACCCTACAACATGATAATGACCTTAAACATTACAGTAAGTCCACCAAAGACTGTCTGAGAATTAAGAAATAGAAACTCCTGGAATCCAGTCAAAACAAAGATTGTGAGCTCATTAAGAGGCTTTGGGGTGACAAAAAACCAGATGCAAGAAGCCTCTCAACCATCTCACAGATGAAAGTGGGGAGTGGGGCAAACTTTCCTCAGACTGCTGTCAGAAACTGGTAGACCACTACAAAAACCATGTCATGATTCAGTAGTATTAGATGTCTGAATTTTAATTCCTTTCTTGTCTCTGGTCCTTAATTTCCCTGTTGTTAATTCCTCTTAGTTTTACCATTTTAGTTATTCCTGTTAACTTCTATTCTTACTTTATTCTGGTATGTTTTGTATCATTTCTGTTAGACTTCTTCCACTTATCTCTCTCCCTCAGCTCCCTGTCTTAATTCTCCTCAGCTGTTTCTCATCCCCACCTGATTACTCTCACCTGCTGTCCATGCCTATTCTCCACCCTTCCCCCTTTATATATCATACCAGACATTCTCCACCAGAAGCTCACCCAGCTCAACGTCCCAGCCGCCACCTGTCAGTGGATCAACAGCTTCCTGACGGACCGACAGCACCAGGTGAGACTGGGGAGCATCTTCTCCCGAACCAGATCAACAAGTACTGGTGCCCCCCAGGGGTGTGTTCTATCCCCACTCCTCTTCTCCCTGTACACAAATGACTGCACCTCAGCGGACTCGTCCGTGAAACTCCTTAAGTTTGCAGATGACTCCACTGTCATTGGACTGATCCAGGACGGTGATGAGTCTGCATACAGACAGGAGGTGGATCGGCTGATACACTGGTGTAGTCAGAACTACCTGGAACTGAACCCACTCAAGACTGTGGAGATGGTGGTGGACTTTCGGAAAACACCATCCCCATACACCCCCTTCACCATCCTCAACAACACTGTATCGGCTGTGGACCACTTCAGGTTCCTTGGAACCACCATCTCTGAGGACCTGAGATGTTCCTCACACATAGACACTGTTCGAAAGAAGGCCCAGCAGAGACTGTACTTCCTGAGGCAACTCAAGAAGTTCAACCTTCCACAGGAGCTGCTGGTCATCTTCTACACTGCCATCATTCAGTCTGTCCTGTCTTCATCCATCTCAGTGGGGTTTGGTTCATCCACAAAACAGGACAGGTCCAGACTGCAACGAATAATCGGGACTGCAGAGAGAATCATCAGGGCTGACCTTCCCTCCATCCAGGACTTATACAGGTCTAGGGTCAGGAAAAGGGCTGCTAAAATCTCTGCAGACCCCACACACCCTGCACATAAACTGTTTAGAGTTCTGCCATCAGGCCGACGCTACAGAGCGCTGTTAACTAAAACCAGCCGTCACAGAGACAGTTTCCTCCCCCAGGCTGTTTCTATGTTGAACATTCAATAGAGTACAAAACAACAGCATACAGAGGTTGCAAATGCACCATTTTATTTATTTATATATGTGTATATTTGTACATTGTAAATATGTATATTCTGAAATGCAAAAACAAAAACCAAAGAGCAAAGTGTACCGGAGTCAAATTCCTTGTTTGTATGTACAAACTTGGCAATAAAGCTGAATCTGATTCTGATTCTGATATAAGCTATTCGGTTTTCATCTCTCTCTGCTTATTTCTTCATTTTCTCCAACACATGGTCTGTGTCTTTGCCCTGCTCGCCTTTGCTTGTCGTGCCATGTGTAAGTTGGCAAGAGGGAGCTGCATGATAAATACAAAGGTTTAATAATACCTTTATATTCATTATGCGGCTTCCAAGCACTGATCCGTGTTTTGGTACGGCTGCAACTTCAACAAACATGACACTGTGGAGGGAACTAAAGATTAGGGTGATGGCAAGGAGGCCTTTCCAATTTTTAAGACTTGGAGCTCATTACAAAAGATAAATCCTCACAATACCAGTAGAGACATGCAAACCTAGTTAGTTATCATTAGAAGGGTTTGATTGCTTTAACATAAAGATTTTTGCATTTATTATTGAAAAGGGTATAAATAATTTTTTACTTTTTAGAAATGTTCTACTTCTCTTTTTAAACCAAATGTAAATAAGAACAAATAAGTTGTTTTTTAAATTGATTTTATTTGTATTATTTTATTACCTTGTGAGAGATACCCATCTCATTTCCTACGAGAAACTAACGTTTTGGTTAAATGTTTTGTCAGATTGAAAAGTACCTTTTGAAAATAACCTGTAAGCAGGTATTAAACACACTTTTTATTAAGCCCACGTTTCTGTATTAAAAACGATGTGATATCCCAATCTTAAATGTGGTGGTTTCATTAGTTGTTAGCTGAAAATCATCATAATTAACGGAAATAAAGGCTTGAAAACATCAGTCTGTATGTAATTATTCTATATCACGTGTTTCATAAATACATTTTTCATTAATAGTCTAATTTATTGAATATATATATATATATTATATATATATATATATATATAATATATATATATATATATATATATATAAGTTAAATTCTTAGGGGTTACAGTTTACATCAGCCTGGCTGAAAATAGGACCTACAAAATAAAATCCAACCAAATATCTGCAATGCTTCTCCTACCTCCCATGGTTGCGCTCCTCAGTGCTGCTCCGCTCCAGGTGGTGCAACAGGTGGATTTAACTGGGTGGAATCGCTGGGTGGAAACGCTCCCGCTGTGACTCCAGGGTATGACGTAATCCTCGTACTGCGCTGCTCCACATCGTTAAGTTTACAAGTTCATAAATATAAAAAAAAGGTCGTTTTTCTTGCTTCTCAACCGTAAAACGCAGATCAGACAGAGCGGGGTTGGAAGTACCCGGATGCAGTTTGCACCGCCCCTGAATACCTGCTTTCTGCCAGGTCTTACCTCTAAAAAACAAACTTAACCGGTCGAGCTATTTCAGTATAAAGTATAAAAGCGACCTGTGGGCGGTTCAGCTGGAATGGTGGAGAAATTTCTAACTGTGATTTAGTTCCTGAAAAGCTGGATGTGCAATTTGATTTAAAAAAAAAGTGTGGCTCGTCTTTCATTTTTATATTTGCTTCAAATAACGCTTGACGTAGTCTTCAGGCTTTCTGAACATCTTTAGACGTCTTTTCTTTTGGACTTTGGTCATTTTCTGCCTCTATATAGTTCCTAGAAGAAGTTTTTCTGTTGTTTATAAACACATTTAAACCTGCCTTTCAATCAGTCAGGTGTAACATAAGTCATAACTCAAGTAATTAGTCACAATGTTGTCCAAATCTGTGTCTGTATGTTATCCATAAACATCATTTTCTATCATGCAATCACTGCCACATGACAGTGCAGTTTTTTATGCTATTAATATGGAGATTGAAAATAATGAAAATACTCTGATCGAATTTATATTTTAATTTATATGTTTATTATTTTTTAAGAGGTTATGTTATCCTTTGCCCCATCAGCTCCTCTGATGAGACAGTCACAGGGCTAATAGTGAGAGAACAACCATGCCCATTCTCATCCAGCAGGGGATTTTTGAATGGGCAATCAATCTAACATGCATGCTTTTGGACAGCAGAAAAAAAACGGGTTACAGAGTACCTCAAAGAAATTCACACATCCATTTGGAGGACAGTTGGAGTCGCAAGAGTTCTGGTGTCCTTCTCCAGCGATCCGTGGAATAGAAGTGGGGTATGCAGGGGAACATACAAACTCCAAATGAAAGGGCCCAAGAGCATGTTGTTACGACTTAACAGTGCTAACCTCCATTCCAGTGCAACCCAAGTACCCATCATAAAGATTTGGACATTTCAGAATGAAACATAGTGAAATAATGATGCTGTAATTATAAATAATGTACAGATTTATACATTCTTTTTTTATTTTAAGACCTATTGGTATTCAGAACTATTTATTAAAGAAAAATCTAGATTTAATTCTGAATAAATGTGTAATAAAGTACCAGTAAATTTAAAGCCCATCAGAAGTGAATATTAGAACACAACCTACATAAACACATTGACCATCGAAAAAACCAGGGGATTTGGGAGGATTTGGCCAATCCAATTATAGCAGACTGCTAAGCTTCAACTCTTAAGAACTAAAGTACCCTCTGAAAATGGGTACAGATACTGGCTTTACATTTGAACTTTTTAACCAGTAAAAAAAGTTTGTTGTAAAAACAATGGATATGTCATATGTTCTGCTTGCTGCTTGTTTCCTAGAATCACTTATCAGTCTTTATAAGGAAGAAGGAAGACTTCATTTACAAAGAAATAATTTAGTCAATTACCTTTCTCAGAACACAACACCTTGTAATTAATAATGGATTTAAAATAATAGATATTTTCAGTAATTATTATCAGAATACTTGCAATGTTTTGAATCTGTGTATCAAGTTATAGAACATTCTTAAAACTGCTTCGACATTTGGCATAAGATTCCTGCAGATCGGTCAAAGATCTGTAATTTTTTAATATGGCCTTGTTGAAATAAAATCCTCTTTGGTTCAGTTTCCTAGAGCATATTCATATCAGCAGTTTGAAGTTGACCAGTGCATCATACACAACACTGTGTTAAGTGTTCAGTGGGAGGGTACAAAACCCTGCTCCCATACCAATTAACCTGTTTGTTAATGGTGGGAGGAAGCCAGAGTACCCAGAGAGAACATTCAGACTCCACAGAGCAGGGCTTCAGCAGGGATTTTGACCCAGGACCAGCTGCGCCACTCTGCAGCCCACAAACAAACTCTTAACATCTTCATTCATTGACAAACCAATGGGATACCATTAATGCTCAGTATATGACTGTTGAGGAAAATTTTAGTGCCTTGGTTTAAGTTCCCTGCTGTATGACCTGATACTCTGCACAACCTGATAAAAGTTTTCACTCCCCCGCCCATTCCCACCTGCTGCAGCACTAATTCATGTCAGAGTTTAGAGCAGTCGGCTTGTGTGGTCTAAAAGGAGGCCACTCTGTGATTTGAGTTCTGTCAACATATCTGGGGGAGAATAACAACATGCCTTACCTCTGTCCCTCCTAAGTGAGCCCTGTTTTCATGAGTATTAAAAAAGTATTACAAACAGTATGACAATAATCGATCTCTTTCATTGTTAAATATGATTGTTATATACATTTATATATATATATAGCTAGGTAGTCATTTCTTGCATGCTTTATAAGGCCACTTTTCTACACCCATATTTGTTACTTCTAACGAAAGGAGTCAAAACTGTTTTATTTTAAAATACTTGACTTTATTATTTAGAAACAAATCAAACATTAAACAAAGAAATGTGTTATTTTACAAATTCCTCCGCCAAATGAAAAAAAAGCCATTTTTTATTTGTTGTCCCAAAATCTCTTATAACTTACTGTCAACACAACATCAACCATTGCAAATATTTTGTTTGGAGATGAATGAAATATTTTCCCCTTCATTGTTTTAAAGGAAACAATAGACAAATAGGCAAAATATCAATAATAAAAAAAACAATAATGAAAAGTCTAAATGACAACACATTTTGATTTGATCTGAAGCAGGTTTGTTACAGTGCAAAGTATCATTCAAGTTTATTTGTTGCTGTTTTTGTTGAAAAGCCCATTTACTGCATGATCTTTTGCTGTTAATCAAGAACAATGAGCATCAGTGGCGGACTGATCTTGAGAAAAGCTGGAGGTAAACGCAGATTTTTTTCTGGTCATTTTTCAGCTGAAGCCCTGAGCTGTACTGAGGAAGGAACAGTTCAATGGAAGATAAAGTCAAAGATCCTGTTGCTGGGCCATTCATAGTAGGATCGTTTGACACAACAACAGAGATGAAACCTGAGCAGCTCGTTGTAGTCCTTTTTTTAACAATCATGATGATGCCACCTGTCTTCTCTTCATACCGTATGCTGCCACACGTAATTTGTCAGGGCTCAAATGTCAGCAAACAAGAACTTCCATACAACTTTGAATAACTCCCAGGTTGTTTTGTCTCTCAAATCTGCTGCTATGGACAAAATACACCCTCTTCTTGTTGACACGAGAATGTCGATGAAAAGTCTTCATCACATCTTTTCCACATAGTTACCAGGGAAGAGACCTTCCTTTCCTCGAATCCTGCCTGTCCACCAGCCTGATGGATCTGCAGAGAGAAACAAATAAATATTCTCATTGTTAATAAATTCCTACTGCACTATTTTAATCTGATTGGTCTCATACTCTTTGTAGGCCACACACCCTCTTTGACGAGATCGAACACATCGTTAGCCTCAAAGCTGATCTCGTCTGTGTCCTGTCCGATGTACTGATATAACGCCCGACAGCGGGGACCCTGAGGCCTGGGCTGAGGTTTAGGGGCAGGAGGCGGCCGATGACTGATGCTCCTTTTCCTCTGCTGCCTGTGAACAAATAATAAAATGGATGTAAACAAACAAGCAAAACATATAATAAGCTAAACAAAACTAAGCTTGGAAAAAGTACAGAATTGTATATTTAACAGAGGTGGTGGTTTGAAGGATTTTATAGGGGTTCTACACTCTGATGGAAGCTGTAGGTCTAAGAACACTTTCCATAGAAAGTATTCCTGCCAATTGTTTCTTTGTTTAGCTGCATGTTTATCCAGAAATAAGCCATTGATGTAGCAATGTCTGCCACTGTGGCATTTATGATCATATTAGTTTGATTATATTGTATCAGCATGGGATTGGACTGTATGTATCGTATGACATTAATCTGACAATACGACTAGATTGTATTAGAATGAATTTGATTTCGAATTGAATATGAAACAAATTGAATTCTGTTAATTCATATTGCTGGGCCGTTTTTCTTTCTGAAGTGCTTTGAGATTATATTTATTGTGAATTTGTGCTTTATGAATTGAACTGAACTCAATTAAACGTAAGCAACCAACATCTGAACCTCATAAAATGATAAAAGTCAGTGATGAAATCCTATAAAAGGAGCTAAAACTTTTCGTCATAAATGTATTAATTACAGTTTGGTGCCGGTCAGTCATTGGTAAATTTTTTTCATGTTTCACATTTTCCACATTTTTTTGTGTTTCTTTTACTCAGTCCTCTCTCTGGTTCTGTCTTTTTGGTTTGATATTACTTTACAGCGTTTTGTTTTTACCTCAGGTTTCTTATTTGTACTGCACCATTTGTGAAGGACACACACAGTGATAAACTGATGCACCTTTTCATGTCATTCCTCGTAGAAGCACACAGGCCTCACCTTGACAAGTCCTAACAACTCATCACAACCCGTTTGCACTGATATTAATCAACTAAAAGCTCCACCCATTCTCTCAGCACACCTTTTTTCTTTTATGTTTTATAAGCGGCCCTCTCTTACCCTGACATGCCTTGGTCAGGCACGTTAAGGAAGTCCAAGTTCCCCTGGTTGTGCTGGGTTGGTGCTGGGGCCCGGCGGCCCCTTTGGGAGTCCAGTTTTGGCAGTGGAGCATTGGGTGGCCGGGGATGTTTGTTTGGGGAGGAATATGTGATTTCTGATTGCTGGTTATTGTAGGCTCTGGAAAACTGGGCTCCTCCATTGGCGTGCCCTAGAAAAAAATAATAAAGTAAGAAAAAGGTCTAGACATATTTTTCTCTTAAAGGTAAGAGAACAAAACTTACAGAAGCAGAAGTCCCAAAACTGTAAGTAAGCAGTATTTTTTGTTGCAGCTCAGGACTCAGCCACAACCTGACATTAAGTATGGGTATTCAAGAAAACTGTTTAGCTAGTTCATTCATAGAAGACACCAAAAATTGCTCCAACCCACAGCAATTAAAACATCTATTTGAAAAGTTTATTTCACAAGACACTTTTAAGATGAGCCTTGCTGTCCTTAAAGTTGATTTGGTGTGATCTATTTCTGTTAAAATAAATCTGAAAGCTTAAGAGTCCATCTGTCTGGCACAAAATATAAACTTAGATTATATTCTTATCATTCTCTACCTTTCTCCCTTTGCATGAAGATAAAAAAAATCCAATAAAAGGTTTTACCTGGGCTGACTTTTGATATTGTAGGCTCATTTGTGTTTTACAATATCAAAATATTTATACTTATCGACCATAATGCCCAACCTTTTTGCAGCTTTTTATATTTTTACTATTCTATGTTCTTTTGGGTAGCTGAAAAGTGTAACATTACAGCTGTGAACATTAAAAGAGAAGTAGTGCTGCTTAAAGCTTTAAGAGTAGCATAGTGACCAACTGCTGCGAGTTCAGTATCCCCACACCCCATGGGATTAATAAATTAAAGGCAAATACAACCATAAAATAATGTAAATGCAAATTAAAAGATAAATTCTGGTTAAGGAGAGTCACACCTCTGTTGGTTACATGGTTCTTCATTCCACCTCGAACATCTAGACCAGACTTCCTGGTTGGCTCTATAGAAAACAATATATGGTTAGAACATCTGAACATAGAACCACAACTAATGCCAATAATTTTCAACATTATATTTTCAAAAAAAGTTAGTTGCAAAGATATTGTCATTATTAATTTTGACTCACTGGAGGACTTGGGTAGACCATCTCCTATAATAATCGTGAGAGTCTTTCCTCCCAGTTTGAGCTGAGCCATATCCCCTTGACCCCTTTGAAAAACCACCACCCTGGAGGTGCCTCCACCCCAGCCCTCTTTCTTCACTCTAAACTCCAGTCTGAAAGCCAGAAAGGTGTGTCAGAGGCCTTGTTATTTCTGCTTTATCAGGTCTATAAATGCTGTATGTTGCTCTACCTGTCAGAGAAGGAGATGGTCAGTTTTCTGTGCGTCACTTCCTCATAGCGTTTAGACAGCAAACTGAGAAACTCTGTCTTAAAGTTGGACTCCAGCAGACTGTCATACTGGGCCTCGTGCAGAATGAAGAAATCATCCTGTCTGGAACTGAAAAGAGGAAAAATAAACATTACAGCTTATGTCCCAATTTACAAAAAGAAAAAGGAAGCAGTACTTTTTAAACAGAAATAAACTCAAGTTATAAATCAGTTTATTGTACAAATTAAGTTGTTTGGTATTTATGGAACCACATAGACTTTCAGTAAGTACCCTAACTTTGTACTTATTGTAGACACATAATTAGAAAGTCACATGAAGTTTTATTTCAACACTGATGGTAGGAGCTGTGACTGCACAGCACTACAGATATGCTCATCAGTCAAATTTATTGCTGTTTTTTCTGTTATGTCGTAAAATAACGGCTCAATGACTGCTTCTTCCTGATAAGATTTAGGATCAGTTTAAATATGAAAAAAAAGCGCAGATGTCTGTTGGAAGTTTCTGTTTCTGTTTAGGTGTGATTGAATGGATTCTATAAAGGAAGAAAAAAAGGCAAATTTCACCTTATTTAAAAACAGGATAACTGTGTATGAAAGTACATTATCCCACAGGGTGGATAGCAACTGGTTACATTTAGTCAGCTACATATATTTGAGTAACTTCTCGAAGAAAATGGATGAGTAGCTTTGGTGCATGCACTATAATTTTTACTTCTACTTCAGTATCATTATTTTGAAGCAACGCTACTCTTACTTGGGTACAATGTCTGGCTGCTCTACTTCCTACAGTTACTACAATGAATGACAAACAAACACGTTTTAACCATAGATCCAGACCAAAACACAAACTTAAAGGTTATGTTAAAGTTAGACTACTTGTTTGTAAGCAAGCTTTATTGCTCTAATGTTATTTTCCATCTGCTGAGCTTGCTATGCCATATGGAGGTCAGGTGAATATACAGTAAACTGTACATACCCTCACTGGAAGTACTTTGCACTGTTAACATACATTACCTTCTGCCCGTTTTGGTTTCAGTAGCTTTATGTTGTGAAAATTTTGGAAATGTGTGTTTCTTCTGCCTGAATTTGTTATTTTGTATGACTACTTTTTACTTCTACTTAAGCAAAAATGTGCTATGGTACTGCTACTCTTACTCAGGTACACTTTTCGGCTACCCTACCCACCTCTGCATATTACACCCAACAAACCGCTGCATATCTGCATGTGTTTCACACAAAGATGCAACAACAGTATGTAAATACTGCCCCAGCATCTGATACTATACGTTTTTAAGCGCAATGTCCAACCAAACCAGGCTGCCATGAATTATTTGGACATAGATAACATATGTGGGATGAGCAACACAAATTATATACCAAACGATATTTGCTTACAGGTAAGCCCCAAGTTATTCATACCCCTGGCAGATTTAGGTTTAAAATAATCTTTCATTTTACCAACATGTTTTTTCAGACTGAAAATAATATTAATGTTTATATTATTGGAGCGGCCAAACCAGAGCCTCGACATGAGTCTGACAGAGAAGCTGTGATGGGCGATAAACATGACGGGGGGTGGCATGGAGGCCTTTTAGGCTCGAAGACTTGGAGCTCATCACCAAAAATAAATTCTTAAAACACCAGTGGAAACAGGCAAAATGCTGGTTCAGCAATTATAAGGGTTACCAATAAAGATTTTTCCATTGATTATTGAAAAGCTAAAAAATAATTTTTAAATATAAGGTAACACGATACACTGGCTAAAAGATATTTGACCAATTGAGGGCACTCATACTGTAGACTGTGCATTGAACTTTAACCTCTTAAGCCCCAAGGGGTTTCCGTGAAGTTTGTGTTTCAAAGAAACATGCCCAAATCTTATTGAGTTTTTCTCAGAAATTATAAACTCTATTTAAGTACTCATTAATTTAAGAATTATGTCTTTCAAATGCGAGTGATAACTTTGTTTACTTACTAATTCAACTGCTTAAAGTTTTAACTGTTTGGTGTTCGTAGAAGTGTTTTATATCAGCTTTTAGCCAAGATTCTAATGCTTCTTTGGATATGACACATATCTATGTTTAAGCCCCAAATGGTCCAAGACCACTAGAAGTAGAGATCAGGGGTCTCATTTATAAACGTGGTGTATGTACAAAACGGCGCCTGAAACTGCCGTACGTCACTTTCCACACAAAGAATGTGATTTATAAAAGCCAAACTTGACGGGAGAATATGCGGCCCCTCTTACAAACTCTGGACCATGCGTATGTTCGTTTGGAGACTGGGAAAACTGGTGACGCAGATACAGAGGTGGGGAATTGAAGCCACACTGCATCGTGATTCCTCTCAGACATTCAGTGTCTCTCCATATCAGACTTTAATCATAGATTGACTTTATCATATGCAGCATCATTTATGCTTGCGCTGGTGAGCCATAACTATACATAAGGACCTTTCAAATAAAAAATAACTGCCTATACGCCAACGAAATGTTAAATCAAAGTCTGCATAATATTTCATCACAGCTTTCTCACCATCACATTCCTCTTCCTGATGATCCCCAGGGTGATGTGTACCACAGATTACCACATAGGTTGTGACAAGGCGTGAGACAACAATGCTGACAGAGTGCTGTAAACATTTAAATATAGTGTCGCTCACAATACTTCCTTTTATTTCTCGTGGCACTACTGTGGCTACAAAACATATGTTTCGGCTCTCTTTTCTTCTTGGTTGCCCTTGTTAACGATGAAATAACATTGATAAGGTGGCTCAGTTAAATACACTTAGACATTCAGGAGGTGCTTTGCATTGACCATTTGTGGGTGAATGTGGGCGTGTAGAGGGCAAAACATGAGGCAGAACCTTGTAGGCAAACGCTGAGGTGCAGCTGTGATTTGTAAAAGGGAATTTGCCTGCTGCTGTTTCATGAATGAAAACTTGTCACAAAATCCAAAAGCTTACTCTTCTCTTTGCCCAGTTAGAGCAGACTGATGAATCGCAGCTGATGAGGTGGATTGATTCAGCTGGCACCATCAACTAACGTGACTTTGTGTAACAACATGGACATTGTTCAGCCCTTTTAATATCCCTTAATATAGGTTTTTAGTTTGAGTTGGAGTTACAGAACCTCACCTTGAAAGGTCCGAACTGTCTGTTTACGTATGCGAAAACAAAATATAATTAACAGCAAACACGCTGTTAATCTTTATACGGTTTTAACTTGACAGTTTTAACTAAGGAGGGTTAATCTAACTATTACTGTATATAAGACTTCATTGACATAATACATGTTTAAATCGGTTCTTTTGTTGAGTTTGTGATGTTTATTTATATCTTTTTCTGCAAAATTACTTGTAGATTGATCATGAATGTACAATTCTCTGTCCATTAGGACAATACAATATGATCTTAAAAGATCTGATAATGCATCAAACAATTCTCAGAAGAAATTGTTTGTAAATGCAAAAGTCAAAGCATGAATATCATTTCAGAGAAAGCCACACTCTGTGAACTCTAATACAGTAGAAACATCCCCATGGGCTATATTCAGTCATACTGCAACAGATACTTCTCAAACTGTGATAAATGACAACAGCAACACCTCCTGTGTAAATATATATATATATATACACAGTACAGACCAAAAGTTTGGACACACCTCATTCAAAGAGTTGTCCTTATTTTCATGACTGTGAATATTGTAGCTTCACACTGAAGGCATCAAAACTATGAATTAACACATGTGGAATTATATACTGAACAAAAAAGTGTGAAACAACTGAAAATATGTCTTATATTCTAGGTTCTTCAAAGTAGCCACATTTTGCTTTGATTACTGCTCCGCACACTCTTGGGATTCTGTTGATGAGCTTCAAGAGGTAGTCACCTGAAATGGTTTCCACTTCACAGGTGTGCCCTGTCAGGTTTAATAAGTTGGATCCACCTCCTGCACAACACAACTGATGGTCCCAACCCCATTTATAAGCCTTGAAATCCCACTTATTAAACCTGACAGGGCACACCTGTGAAGTGGAAACCATTTCAGCTGACTACCTCTTGAAGCTCATCAACAGAATGCCAAGAGTGTGCGGAGCAGTAATCAAAGCAAAATGTGGCTACTTTGAAGAACCTAGAATATAAGACATATTTTCAGTTGTTTCACACTTTTTGTTCAGTATATAATTCCACATGTGTTAATTCATAGTTTTGATGCCTTCAGTGTGAAGCTACAATATTCACAGTCATGAAAATAAGGACAACTCTTTGAATGAGGTGTGTCCAAACTTTTGGTCTGTACTGTATATCAGTGGCGATTGCTCTAAGACCACAAGGGAAGCTCAGCTTCCCCTAAAATGTCAAAAAAACAAGTGATCAAATATATACTGTTGTGTGTACATGTCATTGACTAAATATGCGCTACAACGCACTCAACTTTTGTTCAGAATCAGCTTCTTATCACTGGTAACGACGCAGCTTTCCTCTCACTCATTCCCGCAGCTTCACAGTGCTTTAAACAGTGAGTTCAATAGCGAAGCAAAAATGCTGGGCTTTGTCCTGCCCATTGGACGCTCAGTGTCTCTGGGGGTCTATGGAGCAGTGGGCTGGCCTCGGCTGGCCCGGACGCTCAGCTTCTGCATGATGATTGGATGAGCTGTCTGAGGCTGAATCCCTTTTTGATTGACAGCGAAATATATATATATATATATATATTAATATATATATATATATATATATATATATATATATACCCCTCCTTGAACCGCCACCTTAACGTGGTGGAGGGGTTTGAGTGTTCAAATGAGGATAGAGGCTATGTTGTCTGGGGCTTAAATGGCCCTGGTAGTGTCTCCCATGGCAAACGGGCTCTAGGTGATGGGTCAGACAAAGAGCGGTTCAAGAATCCTTCATGAGGACTATTAAATCGAGCCACGTGACGTGGCCCGGTACGGCGGAGCCGGGGTCCCACCCTGGAGCAAGGCCTGGGGTCGGGACTCCTCGCTGGAGAGTGCCTGGTGGCCGGGTTGCTCCTCGCGGGACCCGGCCGGGCCAAACCCGAACGAGAGACGCGAGGCCATCCCCCAGTGGGCCCACCACCTGCAGGGGGAACCGTGAGGGACCGGTGCAAAGAGGATTGGGTGGCGGACGAAGGTGGAGACCTCAGCGGCCCGATCCCCGGATGCTTAGGCTGGCTCTAGGGACGTGGAATGTTACCTCGCTGGGGGGGAAGGAGCCTGAGCTTGTGCGGGAGGTCGAGAGATATCGACTAGAAATAGTCGGGCTCGACTCCTCGCATATTGTGGGCTCTGGAACCCATCTCCTTGAGAGGGGCTGGACTCCTTTCTACTCTGGAGGGGCCCACAGGGAGAGGCGGCGGGCTGGGGTGGGTTTGCTTCTTGCCCCCCAGCTCAGCCGTCTCGTGTTGGGGTTTACCCCGGTGGATGAGAGGGTCCCATCCCTGCGCCTTCGGGTTGGGGATAGGTCTCTGACTGTCGTTTCGGCCTACGGGCCGAGCGGTAGTGCGGAGTACTCGGCCTTCTTGGTGTCCCTGTCGGGGGTGCTGGATAGTGCCCCTCCCGGGGACTCCATTATTCTGCTGGGGGACTTCGACGCCCACGTGGGAAACGACAGTGACACCTGGAGAGGCGTGATCGGGAGGAATGGCCTCCGCGATCTAAATCCGAGTGGTGTTTTGTTATTGGACTTCTGTGCTAGTCACGGATTGTCCATAATGAACACCATGTTCAAGCACAAGGGTGTCCATCAGTGCACTTGGCACCAGGACACCCTAGGCAGGAGGTCAATGATCGACTTTGTTGTCGTATCATCAGACCTTTGGCCGCATGTTTTGGACACTCGGGTGAAGAGAGGGGCTGAGCTGTCCACTGATCACCACCTGGTGGTTAGTTAGATCCGCTGGAGGAGGAGAAAGCCGGACAGACTTGGCAGGCTCAAGCGCATAGTGAGGGTCTGCTGGGAATGCCTGGCGGAGCCCTCGGCCAGAGATGTATTCAACTCCCTCCTCCGGGAGAGCTTTGACCAGATTCCGGGGGATGTTGGAGACATAGAGTCCGAGTGGACCATGTTCTCTGCATCTATTGTCGATGCTGCCGCCCGTAGCTGCGGCCGTAAGGTCTGCGGTGCCTGTCGCGGTGGCAATCCCAGAACCCGGTGGTGGACACCGGCAGTAAGGGATGCTGTCAAGCTGAAGAAGGAGTCCTATCGGCTGTGGTTGGCTTGTGGGACTCCTGAGGCGGCTGACGGGTACCGTGAGGCCAAGCGTGCTGCGGCCCAGGCTGTGGCAGAGGCAAAAACTCGGGCCTGGGAGGAGTTCAGTAAGGCCATGGAGAAGGACTACCGGTCGGCCTCGAAGCGATTCTGGCAAACCGTCCGGCGCCTCAGGAGGGGGAAGCAGTGCTTCGCCAACACTGTTTATAGTGGGGGTGGGAGGCTGCTGACCTCGACTGGGGACATTATCAGGCGTGGAAGGAGTACTTCGAGGATCTCCTCAATCCTGCCATAACGCATTCCCTGGTGGAAACAGAGGCTGGGGACTCGGGGTTTGGACTCTTTCATCACCCAGGCTGAAGTCACCGAGGTGGTTAAAAAGCTCCGCGGTGGCAAGGCTTCGGAGGCGGATGAGATCCGCCCTGAGTACCTCAAATCTCTGGATGTTGTGGGGCTGTCATGGTTGACACGCCTCTTCAACATTGCATGCCGGTCGGTGACAGTGCCTCTGGACTGGCAGACCGGGGTGGTGGTCCCCCTTCATAAGAAGTGGGACCGGAGGGTGTGTTCCAACCACAGGGGGATCACACTCCTCAGCCTCCCTGGTAAGGCCTACGCCAAGGTATTGGAGAGGAGAGTCCGGCCGATAGTCGAACCTCGGCTTCAGGAGGAGCAGTGTGGTTTTCGTCCCGGCCGTGGAACACTGGACCAGCTCTATACCCTCTACAGGGTACTCGAGGGTTCATGGGAGTTTGCCCAACCGGTCCACGTGTGTTTTGTGGACCTAGAGAAAGCATTCGACTGTGTCCCTCGTGATGCCCTGTGGGGGTGCTCCACTTTATTAGGGGCCATCCGGTCCCTGTATGAGCGGAGCAGGAGTTTGGTCCGCATTGCCGGCACTAAGTCGGACCTGTTCCCGGTGCGTGTTGGAGTCCAGCAGGGCTGCCCTTTGGCACCGGTCCTGTTCATAACTTTCATGGACAGGATTTCTAGACGCAGCCAAGGGCCGGAGGGGGTCTGGTTCGGGGACCAGTGGATTTCGTCTCTTCTTTTTGCAGATGACGTGGTCCTGCTGGCCCCCTCTAGCCAAGACCTACAGCATGCGCTGGGGCGGTTCGCAGCCGAGTGTGAAGCGGCTTGGATGAATATTAGCTCCTCCAAGTCAGAGGCCATGGTACTCAACCGGAAAAGGGTGGCTTGTCCTCTTCAGGTTGGAGGGGAGTTCCTGCCTCAAGTGGAGGAGTTCAAGTATCTCGGGGTCTTGTTCACGAGTGAGGGAAGAATGGAGCGGGAGATCGACAGACGGGTCGGTGCGGCTGCTGCAGTAATGGGGGCGCTGTGCCGGTCCGTTGTGGTGAAGAGAGAGCTGAGCTGAAAAGCGAAGCTCTCGATTTACCGGTCGGTCTACGTTCCTACCCTCACCTATGGCCATGAACTTTGGGTCATGACCGAAAGAACGAGATCCCGGATACAAGCGGCTGAAATGAGCTTCCTCCGTAGGGTGGCCGGGCACTCCCTTAGAGATAGGGTGAGGAGCTCGGCCATTCGGGAGGGGCTCGGAGTAGAGCCGCTGCTCCTCCACATCGAGAGGAGCCAGTTGAGGTGGCTCGGGCATCTATATCGGATCCCTCCTGGACGCCTTCCTCGGGAGGTGTTCCAGGCACGTCCCACCGGGATGAGGCCCAGGGGACGGCCCAGGACACGCTGGAGGGACTATGTCTCTCGGCTGGCCTGGGAACACCTTGGGCTCCCCCTGGAGGAGCTGGAGGAGGTGTCTGGGGAGAGGGACGTCTGGGTGTCTCTGCTGAGTCTGCTTGCCCCCGCGACTCGGTTCCGGATAAGCGGAAGACGACGAGTACGAGTACGAGTATATATATATATATATATATATATAAATATATATATATATATATTTGTATGTAGCTGTTATTAAAACCATGTTTAGTCAAGAAAATGTGCACCCCTACCTGAGTGAGACGCTGCTGATGTTTCCAAAGTCAAGTTTACGTTTTAACACCTCCTTTATCTGTCCTTTTTCAGGTCCCTTCTTCACTTTCTCTCGGCCAATCAGATAGATCCCCTTAGGGGTCAAGATCAAGTCTCTCTTGATAGACTGTGTGGATGGAGAAAAGAGGAACTATCAACTGTGCATTTCAAGAAAGGGGAAGAGGAGTGGGTGAAAAGGAGTTTTTGTGTTTTAATCACTATTTATAACATTTACCTTGAACCTGCGGTCAAATTTGGTCACCGAATCAGCGAAGTCCACACGCTCCCTCTTGGCTAGGAACTGCCGCAGCTCAGGTCTTTGCTCCAGACCGAGGTAGTCTCCAACAAAGTTCCTGTTGATGCTGTTTTTCCTCCGCTCCTTGGAGTTGTACAGGATGTCTGAGGCTGCGTGTTGTGAGGAAATTAGGACACATTTTAAAAACTGAACTTAAATAGTGTAATATGGTCGGAAGAATGTAGAGAAACTTCTGTTTTTGCTGCTGCTCACCCTCTTCCCTCATCTGTTCATACTTCTTCCTGGCATTATATCGTCTCCAGGCCTTTTGAATAATTCTGGCAAAGGTGTCAAACTTCCTTTCCCTCATCTCCTCAAGAAGAAACAGCTAAAGAAGATAAAGCATGTGGTAAGTGTTAAACATAAAACCATTTTTTATTGTTCTTTTTAGAACCTAAAGTAGTTGTTAGGAAGATCTGGGAACAAATTTGTTCGGGAGTTTATATTGGGAGCAATTAAAGAGAACTAAATGCTCAAAAAATACAAGACTTCTACTTTGAACATAAAAAATAGTAAAAGTCCATCTGATTGTCAGGACTGGTGGTTCCCCATGTGCCTGCACGCGCTCTGCCAGTTAAGCACATTCTTCCTCCACATATGAGGCAGACATCGTCAGGTAAAGGTTTCAGTGAACATTGACCTTTTGACTGATGTGTTGAATATTGCCCAATATTTGAAATTGGGCAAAAAATAAAATAAATTAAAATAAAAATGAGTAAACAAGTATTTGAAATTGATAATTGTTTTATATACGTTTATCTTCATTTTGTTATTTTAATCTTTACTCTTATTACCCAATGTTTTTACTTCAAATGTTTTTATCTATATTCTCATGAGTTTTATATTTTATTTGTATCATTTTTGTCTTTATTCTGATCCTTTCTGGGTTTTTTTCTTTTGTTTTTTGTATTTTTACCCTTTTTTTCTTTTCATTCTGATCACTTTCTATTTTCTATTTTTTCTTCACCATTATTGGGATTATTTTTATTTTGTGTCATTTTTATTATTTTAATCTTTTTTCTCATCTTTTCTATTTTTGCATCATTTCTGTCTTTACTGTGATCATTTCTGTCCTTTTTCTGTATTTAATTTTTAATATTTATCCTAGTCATATTTATTTTTTTATTCAGATTATTTTTTTCGTTATTGTTTTTGTCTCTGTTGACCTTTTTTATTTTTGTTTTTATCCTTATACTTTTTTGTTATTATTATTATTATTACTATTATTACCACGACTGTGCAGAAGCCTTTAGTCATTAATAATTACTTTATATTTTGTTTTTAATGAGCCAAACTTTGAAAATTAGTCTTGAGTAATATTTGACTTTTTACATTTATTTTCAGCTCCTTTTAGCATCACACTGCACAAATTATTGTTGTGGTCAAGCACAAGCACTGGGCTAAACAAAACAGAAATTGTACACAAGAACATCTGTACCGATTCTGGGTTCTTGACAAAGACTTTTGTGCGTCCCATCTGATACTGGTCATTATCCATGTTGACTGACCGGAGGAGGTGAAGGACACCCTGCTGCTCAGGCCCCCTCCAACACGGCCATGTTTCAGATGTAAGAATGGCATACCTAAAGCCAAAAAGCAGCCGAACACAGAGAAACACAATAGAAGTCACATCTTAGAGTGAGTTTTCTGTTGATCTTTCAAAGCAAACACACACCTAAACATTAAAGATAAAACGTACCTATGCAGAAATTTACTGAATAGCCGGCGGTATGCAAATCCCGCTCTTCGCACACGTATGTTTTCCCTCAGACCAAGGTATTCAACTTGATGCCTAACCCTGAAAACAGATAGAATCCACCTATTAACACAGAAGACTCTCCTGCTGGATGCTTTATTACATGACAGTAAGCATGCAGACCTGCTCTCCTCCCAGTCTTTTGGCCTTTTCGTCTCATTTGGTTTAATACAGCGAATATAGTGCGGGGTGCACTTCATCAGCGTGCTCACCAGTTCATTAGCTTGTCTCTGTTGGGAGCATCAACGGGCTTTTAATACTTGGAACATGTTTTTATTCTTAGGGTCAAATTTATGAAGCTGGCTCTTACTTTGATCTTTGAACTGGCTGTGGTCGGCCTCCCTTTCTTTTCTGTGTTGAGGTTTTCAGGAAATAAGCCGCGGATGAAGTTACTAAAGCAAGAAATTCGTTTTTTTTAATTCATTATAATAAGAACCATTGCAGAAATTAAGCTTTGTTATTGGTCAACAATGCTTACAATTCACTGCTTTGCATTAGCTCAATGAGGTCAGGAAAGAGGACATCCCGATTTCTCTCACAGAAGCCATTGATATCATAAGACACCTGAGGGGAAATTAAACATTAAAATTGCTTAGCAGACTTAACTTGTGATACCCATGTTGTTGTCCCTGCTGGTGTGATTAACACCTTAAAACTGAACTCAAAAACTGGAATTTCTGCAACAGGTGGATTAGGTCAGACCTTCCCGGCATAGTGATGGATGACAAAGCCGGAGTTCCAGCTGTTGAAATGTTCATGAGTTCCCACAGCAGCCTGCAGCTTCTGCAGCAGCGTGCCATCTGCACCCTCTCCTTTGGCATGCATAGTCGCACACACATCGTCCAAGACGCTCATAATACCAGGAGGGCTCTGCAAGCAGGAGGCACCAAAGCAAAACAGGAAAAGTCATTATTTTAATTTAAGTCTAATAAGGCAGGACATTTTTTTGCTAATATTTTTTGTCCTTTTTGGCAAATGCATAATTAATGGTTGGATTTTAAAAACTTTTTATTGTGTAAAATTGTGCAACTGCAATATAACATGAATTTGTTTCAAGGGATTTTACAAATTTTTACTAGGGATGCTAATAAATGATCTATTTATAAAAAAAGATTCAGCTTACCAGTTTATTTTCAATGAGGTCACACACAATCTTGTTGTTAAAGTACTCAATTGCAGTCCATTTAATGCCTTCCTGAACGTACTCTTCCTGGTAAAACAAACGAAAAGAAAATACTCTTAATGAGACAAATGCGGATAATTTTTGAAACAACTTCACATTCACTGTGAGTGCCGTGGACTAAATGCATGAACAGACATTCAAAATGGCAAAACTGCTATATGTTTACCTGCTCAGCCTTTAAAGTGAGTTCAATAAAGATCTGCTGAAGTTTCTCATTGACAAAGTTTATACAAAACTGCTCAAATCCATTTTTCTGCAAAGAAAAACACAGCACACTCCATGTTAAATGACCCTGCTTTTCAGCGCCATATATAAAACCATCAGCTCATAAGTTATTGCCGTTATATAAATGTTATGCATCTGTAAAAGCACCAACCTGAAATATCTCAAAGCCATAAATGTCGAGCACACCGATGCTGAACTCTTCGTAAGGTTTCTGGATGGCTTTATTTATGGCCTACGGAGAGAGTCAGAAGGACATAAAACTAATCACTGCTGAACAAAACGTGTTTAATTTAGCCTATTGTGGCTGTAAATGGGCAGTGTGAAAGATTAACCTCTACAAGGTAGTCAAAGAGACGTGCGTAAAGGGCTTTGGCCAGGGCATCACGTGTGTAAGTGGCCTGCTCCTGGTTGAGGGTTACATTTATGGACTCAGACTTCCCACCCCACTTGGAGTCCATCTTTCGACTGGTCAACTTGTCCTGCAGTCTGGTGGGGTTGATTCCCAGCAAGTAGGCAGGGAAGGCAAGCACTGGTGCAGACAAAAGGATACACAATCACATCAGTTTAAAAAAAAAAAAACAAGTCAGCTGTGCACACATTTTAACAATTAGCTGAGATTCAACCAAGGGGTTGCTTTGTCATAGTGAGCTTTAATTAACTTACAACCCTCTGAGGAACATCGTAATTGCATTGTGCGGTCATAATATTGCGCCAGGTTTGGTAGCTTTTCAGTTTATGTATTTTACTCACAGTCTGTGCTTTCCACCTGGCTCTGGTTTCCGGCCTCTATGAAGCTGATGTTGCCCAGATGAAGGATACCTGCAGCGATCTGCAGCACCTGAGCTTGGATGTCACTGGGGATGCCGATGACCTGCATGGCTTCCTGCAAATGAGAAACAGCTCAGTTATAAACATAGATACTAGATTGTTTTTTTATTCTTTTTATTTGTTCAATTACAATTCTTCTTGAATTAAACATGTTCAAGAATTACGTATAGAGGTCAACCGATATGGGGTTTTCGATATCAGGGGACCACTTATCAGAGAACCCTCATCAGAGAACTTGGGATCTGGAACGTGAGGCGTTTTGTCCTCAAACCCTTTGGAGAACTTGGGCACAGAAACGTGAGATGGCTCATCCTTGAACCCCTTGGAGAACTCAGGAACGTGAAGCATTTGTACTCAAACTCTTCGGAGAACTTAGGAACAGGAATATGAAGCTAGGGCAGAGCTGAAGAAGGTTGAACAGAAGGTGTAAATGGCGTAGATGGAGATGATGATGAAACCAGGGGTTTAGATGGTGAGTGTGCTCAGCTGCTGAAAGCTGCACAGAGGGAGAAAAAGAAGCCTCTCTTTGCAGACGATCATTGGAGCGAACAGAAGGAGCAGCGGAACGCACCAGGAAATTTGGGGCTCGGGAACATGGAGGAAGGGCTTGTGATGAGGAGCTGGCTTGGAACAAGGAAGCATAAGACGAGGTTGTCGTCGCTTTCAGTGGGAAGAAGAAAAAACAGGAGCCACTGAGACGGGTGGTGGAGAAGGGAGCTGTGGCTGAGGCGAGAATCCATGCTGACCCAGGCAGAGAGAGTGTGAGGTGTCGAGCACAGGTTCCAACAGCGATGTGGGTGGATGATGCCGGCGTCCTCCGCGCTGGGCTGGTGGTCCATATTAAGGAGATGGAGAGGTGTTGTATCTCTCAGGGATAGTTCCAGGAGGAGAGATCGCCAGTCTTGAGCCCCAGAAAGGCAATCGCAGCTAGTCCTCCAACCGACACGTACTCTTTTCTGCCTACCGGCGACAAAACTCTAAAAGGGACATCATCTCTACTCCAGCTGCTGGGTCCTTTTTCTGGCTGGATCCTTCTGTCATGGAGTGTGATCATTGATTTATAGTAATTTCTTAAATAAACAATGAAGGATGAGGACAGTTCTTTGCTCTGACATACTGTCTCATATTAACTGTAAATATAAAAGGATGTTCATGAACCAAAAAAGTAAATTTACGTGTATGTATTACCCTAAAAGTCCTGGGGATACAATCTGTAAGGGGGCATATACTTTCCAACAGGATTAAATATTTATGTTTTTCCTGTGTAAATACCATAGTCTCAGAGAAGTCTTTGCTGTCGTTGGTCCCATCAACCTTGTAGGTCCCAGACTGGTTGAGGTAGCAGTAATAGTCTGGAGTCATGAGGCCCAGGCCTTCTTTCTGCTGTGCGTTGGCACCCTCTATCAACTGCAAGACCACAGCGCAGGCTAATGGTTAAACATTTAATTTTTGCAGCATATGTAGCAGTGAGTGAGCTTTGAAGCAGCTGGTACTCTGTGGTCTGCTCATCCACCTCTGACCTGGTAGTAAATGTGGAAGTTCCTCTCATTCTCATTCTGGCTCACCACCCTCGACTTCTCCAGCAGGAAATTAGAGATTTTCCCACCGTCTGGCTCCCCACCTCTGCTGAATTGAATCTCAAAGTATTTCCCCTGGTAAACACAAAATCAGAGTTGTCACATTTCCACTGCTTTATCTTTAACCTCTGTGAACCTCCTGTATTCTTTCGCATCAGTCAGAATTTTGCGGTCAGGATCAGACATCCCCCAAATACTGCAGCAGTTTAAGAAATGTGTTAAGAAACTGTGCATGCATCAAACTGCAGTGAGCCATAAACAGGATCTATGATGCTTCACTGAGGCTTACAGGAAATTTCACATGTTAAACCCTGATACTAAAGCTATACATGTGGAAGTTGATGTGGTTTATAGGTGTGAAATTAGAGCATTTGGTCCATATTGGTGAGAAATAAGTGAGTCAAGTCCGATGGTTTTGCCGCTCTGTGTTTCTGGGTAACAAATTACTGAAAATACTACACAATATTTTTTTCGTCTTTTGTAACCTAAAATAACCATGCCACACCCCTTTCAGTGTGCATAGATGTATTGTCTTTTAGTCGTCTCAGTTTTCCTGTCACACAACATAGATGTTACAATCACACTGAATTACAATTTATAGAAATAGAGCGTTTAGTCAAGATCGATCAGGATTTAGTTTGTTATATTTAAAGGCAGGCTAGAGGTTGTGCAGACATATGCATTGAACCCACAAATGTTCTATTTAAAAGAAAGCTGAAGAAATCTGAATCAACATTTCTTGAGTTGTTTAGGATTTCTATGAATTTTGGGGCTGCACAAAATAATGGTTGAAGGTACATATTAGTTCTGAAGGAGTTTCTTGCACATAAAGAATACAGGTGTATATAGATAGATAGGTAGATTTATAAAAATAATAATTTAAAATAATTATAATAATAATCAGAAATGTGAGGAGATACATGTGGCTTCTTAGCACAGCTCCTCTTGTGTCAGGTGGTGTTTGAGCAAAAAGCTTACTTACAAAACGACTAGAGTTGTTGTTGCGGACAGTCTTGGCATTACCAAATGCTTCCAGCAGAGGATTGGACTGTAGGATGATGTCTTTCACATGCTGTGACAGACACAAAAAGAGTGACACATAAACACTGGTGTGTAAGGAACAACTATTTTGAGTTATTTTGATAAAAATAAATACATGCTGCTCCCTTCTGTTTCTACCTGCACTTTTGATCCACCACCAGACACTTTGGAAACATAACCCATGATGTATTTGGCAGCCACTGTCTTTCCAGCACCGCTCTCCCCACTACGACAACACCAGAACAAAAATTAAAAACAGGGCTTTTAAAAAATACTCACACAATATCTAAGCCATTTACATCAGTCAGGTTTAAATAAAGCCAGTTGCTCTTGTTTGACTCGTGAATGACATTTTCATGAGGGATTGGTGCTTCAGGATCTGCATTGAAATAGTCCTTTTTTGTAGCTATTTCAAATTACTGGTCACAATTACTGCCCCCCCCAGAACTCTGGATTGCCCTTCCTACAAGTTTGAGATCTGTGGACTCAGTCATGCCCTTTAAAACACAACTGAACGCACATATGTCCTGAAAGCTGCTTTGTAAATATAATTTCACTTACTTTATGCAACAAAAGAGATTGATTACCATAGAAACATAGTGCTTGAGAAAAATGTGTTCTCACCTGATAATAACGCACTGATTCTCAGCGTCGATGATCATATTTCTGTACATGTTATCTGCCAAGGCATAGATGTGTGGTGGGTTTTCATACTGAGCCTACAGAGACACAGACACTGGGGTAAAGAGTACCAGGAAGAGCCACTTCACCATAATTACCACAAGTTTGCAGAAGTTAATCTGATGGGTTTTTTACTCACTGCGCCTTGGTAGAGTTCAATCTCTCTGTCGGTGAAATAAGGCATTTGCTTGAACGGGTTCACTGAAATTAATACGGGGCCGATGTACGTCTCAGGAGGATAGTCAAGGAAAGTTGGAAAATACGGTTATGTGTAATAGTTGCAACAGTTTTGATATGGTTTAAATGGTTAAAGCCTTCTTTTCTGCTGACTATAACAATGTAGCAAGAGCAGACTGAATCATGATCCTATTTAAAAGATTTTTTTTAAATATACCTTTAACTTTTGTAGTTATTTTTAGGAAAATCACAGACATACAGGCAAGTGAGTCAGAATAAAAGTCGTGTTTAAGCACACACGATTAAAAGCCTGAGAAAAATAAAACCTTTCTCATCCTTTTGATCAACATTACCAATTTCTAAAAGAATACCACTTGTTCTTGTACCTACATACAACCCCATGGAAAATGCAAAATAGCTAGACTTTTCCCGAAAGTTTCATACTCTCAAAATATAACGGTCATACTGTTGGGGCGACAAAAAATTAACACAGATGTGTTGGCTATAAACAACAATGTAAGTCTAATCTATCAGCCATCACTTTGGGGTTTACAAAGCAAATTTATCACAAAAGCATCTGCAGTTTATGTCTGACTTCAGGCACAAAAATGATCGTACCGTCACCATAAAGCCATGCGGTCAAAAAGAAATTAGCTTCTTTCACTTTGCAGCGAGGTTATCTTTGATATTAGTTTTTTCTTGTTAGCACTCGCAGCCGAGTCAAAGTCAAGCCACTTAATTTAGTTTAATTCAATTAGAAAATACATTGTTAATCCTGAAGGGAAATTAAGTGTTTTTGTAGATGCTGATGGTTGTGGGCAGGAAGGATCTCCTGTAGCTTACTGCAGATCTGAAGAAGCCTCTGACTGAAGAAACTCTGTTGTTACATGACATCCTGATGAAGAGGATCCTCAGAGTTCTCCATAATGTTCTTCATATTATAAAGAATCCTGCTCTACACCATAGCTAAATTAATATTTTTTCTATTATGATTACAGTCAGATTTTGTTCACACTGGTATATAAGATCTCTCCAAATTCATACTAATAAAGATTTATAGTAGTATTTTTGTAACAAATGTCAGCATATTTAACTCTTTTGCATCAAAGAACCTTGTGTGGTTAGTTTTACCAGCATTTAGAAGAAATGTGATCATTTGGCAAAAAATGATCAGAAGGAAAATGATTTAAAAGCTATAAGTAAGGCATCCAACATCCATAAAAGCTAATAATGATAACAAAAACACATACCAGTACTAGTTTTTGTCCTCTAATGTTACTGTCTTGTTTTTCTTTTAACTTTCTGCAAAACCTTAAATGGATATTTAAAATGATCTTGCGTATGAAAGAAAGATGTTTTGCTCTAAACCTCACGAGTGTTAAATACACATTTAACTGAGCACCACTGACAGTGCTGCCACCCACAGCTTCAAGACTGTAGGTGGGGGAAACCATGAAGTCGAGTCTTCATTTTAGATGACCTCAACGTTTCCTGAAAATGTACAGCTCTGACTATAACAGGTCATAACACCCAGAATGCTTCATGAAACTAAAAAAGTCCAGATATCCAAGATTAATTGAAGAATAATCTAGACTACACCAACTCTTTGTTTGTCTGCAGACTGGTTGTTTCAGTCTAAGGAGACATATGGAGGCTTTTTTGAGGTGCTAGCTTCTCCAGGAGTGTTTTTATTTAATCTAAATGGGCTAAACTGTCAGATAGCTCCCCCTACTTTCATCAAGCTCAGTGTTTAGATGGTGAAGGGCATCAAATTGAGAAAAAATATTTTTTTACTACTGGAGAAAAAGCTTTATAGACTTTGAGGAAACAGATGGGTTGCTTTCACAACAACTGTGTTAGTCAAGCAAAGGAAAAAAAACTCGAACATGCAGACAAGCAAGACACTCAGTTTTGCTACATTATGTGGTAAAAACATGTCCTCAGATCTGTTCAGGAAAATTTTAAGTCCATCCCGAAGTTAATGGTAATGAGAAAAATCAAAAAGCCTTTATCTGAGATTTATCCAACATTTATAACAGATATTCATATAGATATGACTTAAAGTCAGTGTCTAAGTTTCATTGTAGTCATACTTTCGCTCTTCTTTTGGTTGCATTTTAAATGTTAGCATAAAGTTAGGCTGTCCTTTGGGAGGACGGAAGTGAGCCTCTGTCTCATGCCACTGACAAAAAAGGAGGAAGAGTGAATCTCTTGCTTTCATGGCCATATATGTTTGTTTAACTGTCAGGCTGTTTATGGTTAAGAGTCGGATGAGAATGATGCATTAGTTTAGAGTTCGTTTCTCTTCCAAATAACAATCCATCTCCTATCCAAAAGGTGACTCGTTTAACTTCAAACACCTCAAAGCTTCAGGCGGTGCTATACTTCATTTGAAAAAAATCAAACTCTGATAATCCAGTGATTATCTGACAGCTTGTAGGATACAAAAATGTAGTCGTCCAGGTATCTCTTCTTGAGGTTTTCCACGATTGCGTCCTCTGAGATCTTGGAGAGCAGGACCATGTCGTCCACTCCGCTTTGCTTTACATTCTGACTCTGCCAGTGGTACTTCGCCTGAAACACAGCAGGGTAAACACAGAGAGGTTTAGTCGTCCATGTATCTCTTATATATGGGTCTGGGATTTCAATCCATATCTCCAGATTATAAACGGCTTCACACAATGTTTAAAAACCTCATAAGTTAAATGGATCATCTATGCACATTAACAGAATTTCTTTATTCTAATGCATTTTAGAAAATGTATGCATGTATGTCAAATCAATATTTTCAACTTTAACATTTATTTACATTTTTGCAGAACCTGTGTTAAAACTTGCAACGTAGCCTCCTTGCCATGACCCTAATCTTTAGGTCCACCAGCTGTTTGTAACAGATCAAGATGTTCCAGATGAAGAAATACATTTGAATATCAGCCAAGGATAACCTGTGTAAATGTGTAAAGGAGATTGCAGATTTAATTTTTTTGGGAATTTTTTCGGCACTAGAGGCCTTTATTTATTTATTTTGATAGTAGGCAGACAGGAAGGAGGAGCAAAGAGAGGGGGAGACATTCGGCAAAGGTCCAGGACTCGAACCCGGGATGGCCGCTTCGAGGACTATAGCCTCTATATGTGGTCGCGCGCTAACCCCTACACCACCAGCGCCGCTCCCGCAGATTTAATTTTTAAGGGAAAAAACATAACTTGGCCCTATTTAAAAATATAATTTGCCTTTTTTGTTAAATCATGAATTAACTAAACTTTTTTGGTTCAGTTTTACACCACACCAAGGCCTGATTACTGCCAGTGCTGTAAAATCAAGAATTCACTGAAACTGAACCTGTCTGACAAGATGAAGTTGGCAAAAAGGTCTCAAAAAGCAACTTAACATGCCACGATCTAAAAATAAATTCAAGAATAGATGAGAATCGAAGTCGCTGACATCTTTCTGTCAGAAAAGGGTTAGAAAGTCATTTCTTTGGGACTCCAGTGAACCAGGGTGAGAGCTGTCATCCACAACTAAAGAAAACATGGAACAGTGCTTAACCTTCCCAGGAGTGACTGCCCTGCTGAAATTACTCCCAGATCAATGACTCCAGGAGGTGACAAATTTAGAGTCAGTGTTCAGGATTCATCAATAAAAGAAATAGTGGGTAAAAATGGCATCAATAAGAGAGTTAAAAGCTGACGAATAAGAACTCAAAAGCTCTTGTATTTCCTAAAAACATTTTGCTGATTCCCAAAACCTTTGAGACAACATTCTGTGGACTGACCAGAGGAAATAGGAAGTCTTTTGAAGGTGTGTGCCCTGAAATAAAACTAGCAAAGATTTCAAAGAAAGAATATCATAACTACAGTCAATCATGATGGTGGTGGTAGTGTGATCGTCTGGGACTGCTTTGCCACTTCAGGACCTGGGCAGCTGTGAAGCTCTGGCAGCAAGTCCACCCAGGAATGGCTCAAAAATAACAAATAGCAGGTTTTGGATTGGCCTGATCAAGGTCTGAACTTCAATCCGATTGAGATGCGTTGGCATTAACAGTCATGCTTGAAATGTGGCGGATTTAAAAAACTATTCTGCAAAGTAGAGTGGGCCAAAACTAAACCAAGGTCTTGCAGAACACTCAGGAATTGGGTCTAGATTGGAACCTCTTTTTCAAATAGGAACAGGTCTGAAAACAGCTTTTAGTATTTAGTCAAGCTTTGTTTGATGATCTGAAACATATAAGTCTGACAAAAAAAAGGAACAACTGAAAAAAAAATAATCTTTAAGGGGGCAAATACTGCTTTGCAGCAACTTAAGCTCATAATTAAGAGGTGACCTATAAAAACGTTTTTTAGAAAAAGTTTAGTTGCAAGTCGTGGACTGAAAATATCCATGAAAATAAGAGCTTTAATGCCAATTACATGCTGGCCTGTTGACATGTTACACATTGTTGAAGAAAAGGATAATTATAGCCAGAGGAATTGGCTCTGAGATTGTTTTTATAAATATCCTTTAATAATGAAGATCAAGAGTAAACTCTTATTTAGCATCATAACACATTTTTTGAAAACAAAACGTACTTTGGTTTTTGTTGCAGGAAACTGAGGTTGGCTACCAGGCAACAGGTTACACATGGCCTTGACATAGTCGAAAACAAAAGCTGCCCTTGTACAGCTTTAGCTTTTAAGTCTTTAAAGAAGAAGTCCTCTCTTGTAATCCAGCTGTCCTGCTGTTGACACCTCCTGGGGTAATGACGAGCCTCTGAACCTTTGCTTTTCCCATAAAGACGCTGGTCTGTTTGATGTGTGAAGTTTTGCAGGGTTTGTCACTGGCAAAATGTGGTCTGTGGTCGGAGTCTATGAGCGACATTTACATGTGAGAAGCCTGCTGCTGTGGTGTATCTTGACGATTCTCTCCAGAGCAAGAAAATAAATAATTCCAACATGTTTCACAGAAAGCATAAAGACTAAATCTATTAAATCATATATCTATTCACTGATTTGGAAAAACAATTATTTATGCTTTAATAATTTCATATAATTTTCTTATTGTTGCCATAAATCTGATCTTTTTCTGTGTTTTGCTTTCAGAAAAGTTATGTTAAAGTCAGTTTCAGTTAGCAGCCCAAACGTTTTTTGAAAATAAAAGGTAAGTTTCTATCTTTAAAGACAAGATATTAGGGTCATTTTCATGAAAGAAGACAACATCTTGTATTAAATGCCATGTGCAGCTTAGTCATAATCAGTCTGCTTTATTAAGCTTTTACACCTAGCAACACAGCACACAGGAAGTACTTACACCAGTGTCACTTATTTTTAAATTTAAAGACCTATGAGCGGACAATCTTAAGTTTCTGTCTGATTATGTAAAGAATCCTTTCCAACCAAAGGCAACGAAGCCAACGTTTACTGATTGTTGGCTAAATTACAACAAAGCTTTCTCATTAAATTAGAAAGTGTTATTTATATATCTCTCTTAATCTATAACAGTGTCGGTTTTTATGCTTGATATGGCTCTCTCTCCAGGGCAGCTTGGTCAGGGGAGCACTATTGGTACAAAAAAATATATGGCAGCTGCAGTCGCACCCCAAACAAGTTGTCTTTTGTTTAATTGCATCTCCAGTCAATGAAAACCCCTGGTGTTCTGCATCATGTAAGCACTGTAAGAAAATGTGAGCTGGTCAATAACAATTAAGCTGGTGTCTGATCCACAGCTTCCAAGTCAGTACTAAAATAAAAGGACTGATTCACTTGTTGTTTTGTTTGCTTGTTTGTTTGTTTATTTCAAAAACTCAAAAACATGTTTGATTATCCTTCTGTTAAAAGCCAGAATACCTACAGGTATAGTTGAGTCTGTTCTGTGGAAATTAGTCTTTCTCCCTCAGCCTTCCTGCTTTCCTTCTACCACAGCTGCTCCTCATTTAATCTGATTAGCTTTGCTGGTTAGCTTGTCATTTCTCCAAACCTGCCCTAGTATTGATGCTCTGTGGCTCATTGTTCTCCATTGGATGCTTCTGTCACTCTCCCTGTTTTTCAGCCAGTTTTTCTGCCTGTGCATCACTTCCTGTGCTGTGCCATAAGTTTTTGTCTTTTTATCATTATTAAATTCTGTTTTCATCATGCTGCTTCCATGGTCCTGTCTGTATTTTGTTCCAGGTCCTACATTACAACACATGACTACGCGATGAAACTATCCGTTGAAACTTTTAGTTTCCAATGAGTGTCTGTGGAAATAAATTCAGCACTTTTTGCAATATTGCTCCAGATCAAGGGTGCCCAAGTCCAGTCCTGGAGAACTGCTATCCTGCTACTTTTAGATGCATCCCTGCTCCAACACACATGAATCAAATGTATGGACTGTTACCAGGCCTCTGCAGAGTTGAATGATATGCTAATGAGGAAATTCAGCCATTTGATTCAGGGATGGAATAGTTGCTCTGGACTTGGGCACCCCTGGTCTAGGTTCTCCAGACTTTCATTCTGTCTTCCCTTCAACTCAAGCCACAGGTTTTCTTGAAGATTTAAATCTGGACACTGAAATTAATTTTGTGTTTGGTGGTCAGAGGTAGATCAGGCACACCATATGTTGAGGCTACAGTCCTTGATGCAGCTTTCCTGGATTTTTTATGTAGATGATGATTTGCATCATTTGACTATTTAAAGTGGACAATTTTTTCTTCTTGAGATGACCTTTTTGTTGTGATTTGACTCTACAAGTCTTCAAAGATATGCTTATTCGGTGCTCCCAGGACTAAAATTAAAGTCATTGTGGAAGCATTTTGTTTCTATGCTCCTCAGGTTGGGAAAAATAAACTCCATGAAAACCTAATATGTACAGAAACTGTTGGTTCCTTTGAATTAGGACTGTTTATTGCAGCTTTTGATCAGAGTCTTACTAATAAACTTTGGCCCGATTACTGATGAGTAATTTAGCCGTCATAACTAAGATTAAATTACATATAAACGTTTGTTTCTTTTTATGCAATGTTTTTCAAAGCTTTTATTTTTATGCTTCTTCTTTCATTTTGTGCAAAGCACTTTGGATTGTATTGTATTTTGATATTAGTTAACTTGCTTTGCCTTACATGAATAACTTGAATTGGATTTAATATGTTTTAATCAGGTGTTAGGTTTTTGATTGTTAAATTAATGCCTTTGAGTTGATTTCGTCCCATCCCTGCCAGGGTGTCTCTGTGTGGACTTTGCATGCTCTCCCTGTGCATTAGTGGAGTGCTCACGGTTTCTCCCTGAAACATGGATGTTAGGTTAACTGTGCAGGATGTACCCTGACTCACGACCATTCAACTGTAAAAACATGCATCAGCCTACAGACTGTACAACATTAAGCAGGTATAGAAATTTCAAATGGGTTGTGATCCGAGTTTCAGCTTTGCTCTTGCTTAGCTTGATGTACTTCTGCTCTATATTGTTAGTTCAACTTCCCGTTTTTGTTTTGCAGAATCTGCGTCTGCTCTTCTGCCCCACTTGGTCTTTATGTGTGATTGTCCCTTTATTTATTTAGTCTTGACTAAAAATTGTGACTTTTTCTCATCTTGGCAAATCTGGTCTTGTTCGATTTCTCCCTCAGGAAAACCTGCTCTTTGTCAAAGTTATTGTGTTTGTGGAGCCTTAACCTACCTCAGTTTGCATTGCGTGCCCTTAATCTCTTGATACTGAATTATTTCAGTCATCTAAGCAATGTGATTAGAAAAAAGTACTGATAAGCAAGAGTTTTTAATCACAGCATAAACCCAGATTTTAGTCAAAAAGTGACATTTTGTTTTGGATGCTCAAACATATTTCAAGCGGATGGCAAACTCGTTAAACACCTTAAAAACCACTCAGTGAACTTAAAAAGAGAAACAAAGCACAACTTTGAACAAAGTTGCATAAAGAAAGACTTTTCATCTCCCCTACAGGTTATTTCCGTCATCTAAAATAAACTGTCTCAATCTTAGCTGTGACTCTCATTTTGAAAGGATGGTTTAAAGGCGTTTTAGACTGCAGACACATAATGCATCTACACATGCCAAGCTCCTCTGTCTGATGATCTTTATGAGAGAGAGTCACAACTTGGCCAAATAAGTCTGTGAGTTTTTGGATGTGCAGGGACCATTTTCAGGAAGTGTTGTGACAGAAACTACCGGCCTCTCCTGCAAGTCCACTTCCCCCTCTCTCACCTCAGCGTTGCCTCTTGTGAAACCCCAGAACCTTTCTACATGCACTGGGGTCTCTTCCTGCAGCAGTACCCTGCAACGTTTTCGGCCCAAAGAGTGCAATAAATCACTCGACACAAAATAACAGATCTACATG
Organism: Crenichthys baileyi; assembly: GCA_036173005.1. NCBI lineage: Eukaryota > Metazoa > Chordata > Actinopteri > Cyprinodontiformes > Goodeidae > Crenichthys > Crenichthys baileyi. The sequence continues at coordinate 477 of JAHHUM010002758.1, read as the reverse complement.
TGCATTTTAAATGAATTATGATGGATTTTGGTGGTTACTTTTAAATGAACAAAACACTTAAAAGTTTCTTATCTTTAGCTTTGTGGTATACAAATCCTTTATAATATTAAAGCACCAGTTTATACCCAAGTGATGCTTTAATAATTCAACCTTAAATCATGGAACAAAGCAAATCATTCCCTGTATTTTACAGCTCTGAGCTTTAGTCACAATAAAAAGGCTTGTCATGAAAAAGAGGAAACTTATTCTGCTGCTGTGAAGAGCTGAATCTCAACGAAGAGTTTGTACATTTAAACACCCTAACACATCTCCTGTCATGTAAAGGTAAACTTTAACTCGTCTGACACCCTCATTTGGCTTTTAAACAATAAATGTTACAGTTCGCATGAAGCTAATTTCATTGTCTTGTCAATTATAGAAAGCACATTTTTCCTGCTATAGCATAGCAGAGATTCAAATAAACAAAAAAAAAAAACT